>JAFBJS010009875.1:191932-428932 GCA_016785265.1 Paraplagusia blochii | reverse complement strand
ACTAGGAATAGGTAAAAGACAGGAGACAGAGCTGGAGGTGGAGGGGTTAAAGATGCTGAGATTCTCTTTGGGAGAGACAAGGATGGACAGGATCAGGAACGAGGTAATCAGGGGGACAACACAGACAGGAAGGTTTGGAGAAAAAGCTAGAGAAGCCAGATTGAGATGGTTTGGTCAGAGATGGTCAGAGGAGAGTGGTTATATTGGGAGAAGAATGCTAGACATGGAGCTACCAGGTAAGAGACAAAGAGGAAGGCCAAAGAGGAAATTTATGGATGTGGTAAGAGGGGGCATGGAGGTGGTTGGAGTTGGAGTTGGAGTTGAGGATGCAGAGGACAGGGTGAGATGGAAATTGTTGACTCACTGTGGCAACCCCTGAGAAACGGGATAAGCCGAAAGGAGGAGAAGAAGAAGTGACATATTAGTCCTTCACTATCACAACACACAGCAGCACTGTGATAGGTGGACAAGGGGAGTTTTCACTCAAGGTTTAAGGTTTTCACTTATAATTCAAAGCGTTCAAAAGGTCAAGTGTTCATTTTGTTGCAGCTTTGTACATAATGGAAGAATCATGTGGCCTTCAGGGAACCGTAGCCTTAGATACCGTCTCTAAGGATCTGGTCTGCTAGGTCCAAGCCACTGTACAGATCAAACCAGTGTGGAAACGTGTGTCTGACTTTCCTGGTGTGGTTCAATTTCAGAGCAAAATGCAAACAGACTACAGGGTAGACCAAACTGAGAAGACACAGCCATGTTTAGGATCACAACACTGACTCAAAGCTGTTTTCATCCTCAAATGAAAAACTGTTATTGTTTGTGGGCTCCTACTTTAGATTTTTTTTTCTTATTGGTGCCATTTTCTTTTGATTTGTGTAGTTGATTTATTCTATTTTCTATTTCTGATCTTTTAAGAAAGTACTTTATCAGATGCACAGATCTGAGATCAGTCGTGTTGCGAGAAGTAACGTAGAACAAAAATACCCTGACATGAGAGCCACGTCCACATCATCTATATGGTAACCAGCCCTGCGGGAAAACCAATTCAAATTTGATTACAGGTCAGTGTGTAACTGCTGATTACATTGGTCAATCAGCTGGAGCAGCACTAACACTGTTGTTTCATCTGACTACAATCAGTCTGCAAGTGTGTGTCCAAAACACACACGTACTGAACTTAACATCTTCAGAAATAAATCAGCATAAATATGGAAAGGTTGCAGTGAGTCAGACAGTCATGTTTTTATCTGTGAGGTAGAAATAAACCCCAAGAATAAATAATGTCTTTTTTTCTTTGTACAATAAATTATATTGTGCAAAACAATTTGTACATTTTGTTTGTTTCTAAACCCTAATAATACTGGCTACAACATTAGTGACTGTCCAATCAGACAGCAGAGACACTCTGTCTTCATGTTATGTATTGATGTATGTGTGGTGCATGTCAACCATGTCTCGGTGGACATGTCCAAAATATTGTCCAAGGTCTGACTGGTGGGCTAGTTCAGTGTTCAATATATAGATGAAGAAAAACTATGACATGGAAGAAGACATATCACATTTTACTCAACCTAGTACCAGTGTTTTGTGGGCAGGGTTAGAATGTCCAAATTGGGCCCACAAGCCGTAGTTTAGCTCACTTTAAGGGTCCATTTTTTTTATGTCAGTCATATCCTATTATTGAGTTAAACTCAAAGCCTGCCTACAGCCAAATGCATTCCACTCAATCATTTTGTAGTCGCCACTGACGCTTACAATCAGTTCCATCCTGCTGACTCTCTTAACCTGATAAAGATTTTTACTACACAAGGAAATATTTAAAATCTGTAACTTGAATAAATCATTATTAATTCCAGAACTTTTACTGACATTATCAGGTCTGGTCTGTCTGGTCATCAGTGTGATCACACTCACCTGTGTCTCTGTCATTAGTCTCACTGGTGTCACCTGGTGCCCTGAGTATATATAGCCCTGTCCCTCCCCTCGCTCTTGGATTGTTGGATCATTGTTGGTTGATGTTTGCTGTCTGTTTGTGAAGAGCTGTTCTGTTTTATCCCTGACTGGCCTTTTGCCACTGATTTTTGGTTTAACTAGTTTTATTTTGTTATAAACTCAGTGGTCACCACTCAACAGAGCATCACCAGTTTTCACATCTGGGTCCTAGTTCTAATTAGCCCAAGATGTTGTACACAATTAGTTCTAGGATTTATCTCTTTTTATAAAATATAAATTGAGAGAATCATGTGGATATGCACGAAACTTAATGCAGTCCATATTCATCCACCAGTATGACGTAGGTGCCAGCAGTTTAGTAGTTACTATGGCAACGTGCATTTTGATAAATACAGCAAATTGCTCTAAAACACACGTTGTAAATTAGACAGAATCTGAGGATTGTGTTAAACCCTGCCAGCCATTTAACACTTGCTCCCTCTTAGACCACACAGCAGGAGTAAAATAATCAATACTCTCTGAACTGGGTCGGGGGGAGGGGGTCATAAAGAGATTGAAGCAAGTATTGCTGCAGGAATGAGGGAATGTCTGAGAAGATGAGATGACTTTCTCCAAGAGACAGAAAAGAAACTTTCATCAGAGGAAGGTCAACAGGTTTACACATCAATATTAGAAGGAGAATCAAACAGGCCACACATATAGTATATGGGTAGGGTTTTCACCCGACACTCGTCCAGAGTCTGTAATGCATTTAGTAACGAGGGTCAATGACCTCTGGTCTCAGTCAGGGCCTCCAGAAGATGAAGAACAGAGGAAGAGTAGAAGGAAAACAAGAAGGTTTCCATTTATATCTTGGTCAGTTTTGGTTCCCATCGTCATTCACACAAAACCAAAGTATCTCAGCAATGGCAAGAACTACAGTAACACCAAGATGAGGTGATGAGCTGAGTGTCATTCACAAATGTATTAAAGCTTTAAATCTCAGCACTTGCTTTTAGGTTCCAGGCCTGAGAGCTTTGAGATTGAGCGATGGATACAGTGTTACTTTTTCCACCTTCACTTTCATTCAAAATTCCTTTGGCCAATAGGTGGAACGTGTCAACGCCGCCTGGTTTTCAAATGAGGTCTTCTAAAGGGTGTCAGATGTTATTAAAACACACACACTCTAAGATGTTTTGTGAATTCTTCTGTTACATTCATCAGTATAATAGGAAATGTTGACTTCCACTGGCAATATTCTCCCAAATGACCGTCCTCACGGAGGTGTTTCCTCACGGCCTCTGATGACTCAGGGCAGATCAAACAATTGTCCGTGTGATGGACCTTCCCTTTGAAAAGTGCAGCTGAAAGAATAATGAGAGAAGACCATGGACCAGAGATACCTCTCTGTGTGTATGTGTCAGATATTTGAAGACCCTTTTAAAAATAGATGAAAAGTGCTGACATCACTATTCAGCTTTGGTCTCTGCAGACTCCATTCACACGTTCTCGTTTATTCTCCACGAATACAGGCACCAACCAAGTCTTACCTTCATTTCATGGTGAAACACAGACACCAGACGGTTGAAGGAAACTGTAATCTCTCTCTGTAACCCCCCCCAAAACATTTCAAACTTTTTTACTCCCCCCCCCCCCCCCCCCCCCGGACCCCCGCTATAAAGTACAACTCATTAAGTTCATTAAGGCCTAAACTGATGAGAAATAAACCAGAGACAACGTTAGCTACAGTTGTGAGGTGTTGTGACTGGGCTATTGAAGAAAAGTAAGGACCAGCAGTGGACTCGCATGCTTGATGTTGGCAGAAGCAGAATACACCTTTAAAGTCTTTAAGGGGTGCACGGGGGGGGCATCTTTGTCTACGTGTATTTTTTCCACTAGAAACATTTGACCTTTCTCCATCAAAATGAACCACCATGTGGTTTCTCCATGTTCTGTCATCACTACGTTACCTCAGGGGCCACCATATTTCCTGCATCTTCTTCTCACCTGAAGGTTTTTGCTGTGGTTTGGCAGTATTGTAGTTTTTTTTTTTGTCAATATTGTATTTTTTTTTTTTTTTTTTTTTTTTTCTCACAGTAGATTTTCAGCTCGTTGGGATTTAATCACTTCCCTCAGCCAGATGCTCTGGCCTTCATTATGACAACAGAGCGGCCCATTTAAATGTAAAATCTTTAAAATGTCAATTACAAGCTAAGTGAATTAAGCGGCGTGATGTGATTGAGCCATTTTGCTGCTCTGGCCCTAAGCAATGGATAAATTGTCTCCGCTCCGGAGAGGAAAAGGCTAAGTGTTTAATTTATCTGCCACTTGACTTGCATAAACATGTGCACACACAGAATAGAGGCTGTTCACGACCTGCAAGAAATTGGTTTGAGAAAAGGTGGGAAGGGTGACAGGAGGGGGTGGGGCTACTAGAGACAGACAGGGAGGGTCCGTATTCACATTTGGAGACGTAGACCCAAAAACAAGGACATAAATCTGGGCAAAAATAGAGATTGAGAAAGAAGACATTGAGTGGAGATAAAGGTGGGACATGTGCAAGGGCAGACAAAGGAAAAGAAAAGGAGAAATGCTTCAAACACACACTACTTTGAGGCAAAAATATGAGAGACAGAAATAAGAACCTGCATTAGACAGAAAAGGCATGAAAAGAAAGGGGTAGAAAATGTCGGGACAGAGAAACACACAGTGCTTCTTAGCCAGCTCTAGTCTGCTGGTAAATAGAGTATTGATTCAGAGAAGATGAGATTTTTTCAAAGCAAACACATAACCAAAGTCTGCGCTTTGCTCTGGGTCCAGTAAACTCACTAGAGACTATGTCAGGGTGCGTGCAGCTCTCTTTTTTGATGTAATGAGTTCAACGCACGTCTGTATTGTCAGGACCACAACACAATAATAGGAACATAACTTACCTCAATAACATTTCTAGTCATTGTTAGCTTTGTTAAACATACTGCAATACACCAAGAAGAAACCACTTCAGGAATCAGCCTGAATGAGAGGAAAAAAGAGTTTGGATTCCTCTGGACTGCTTCAGGACACCCTTTGGCTTTTGTTTTTATAAATCATATTATTCTATTGGTCGTCCATGACACACTGCGGGGGTGCGGTTGCATTATACACTGCTTGGATGATGCAACATGGAGTTTTCCCCACACGCAAACATCATCTCAGACCATGGAGCTAAATCTGCTGCTGTAGAAGTCTTTAAGGATGCAGCAGGATTTTCAGACCCGGCTGCAGGGATTTGATTTACTTCAGCCTCCCCCAGTATAAGTGCTGTTGGTCACTGATGTTGGTTGATAAGGCCTCACTGGAAATTGCGGTTCAAATCCTTCAGAAGTTGTTGCACGAGGTAAAAGGTCAGTGCCTCTTGCCTGTCCAGCAATGTATTTTCTTCCAAAAGCAAACTCAATTTAAAAATACTGTCAGGATAACAAGTAGTTCCCCAAAATAATTATCTTTTCCTTTTTGTCGCTTTTTCAGACTTACAAACTTAAACATAAGTTTGGCCCATATAGAAAAATAAAATGAATCCTCCATCAATCCTTGGTTGAGAATAAGTTGAACTTGTTAGTCAACTTAAAGAAAAACGTTGAATTTGTACTGCATACGCACTAAAGGGACATATTTGCCCCAAAATACACCCAGAGAAACACAATTGTGTGTGTGATGTACCAACAGGTAGCATTCCTGGGCAGAGACCAAACTTGAATTATTAGAATCTCCAAAAGGCATAATAGAATTCAACTGCCGTTTTCTTTCCTTGTCATAGAGAAACACTGTGATTTTCCAAAACAACAGCAGCAGCAGCAGCAGAATCCAATCAGATCTCACACTTAAAGTACGGACCAAGCTCCATGACTAAAATCCCAAAACATCACATTAGAGCCATGCCAGTTTTATTATTTATTTTCACAGAAATGAAGCCAGTAGCAGCAGGTTCCAGTGGTCAATTTAATCCAGATTTTTGCTTCAGCTACATTTACTGATACAAAGATTTGTGGAATCATTTAATGCAGATTATGTTCATTATGCACATGAACCCATGAACCTGCTTCCCTATGCCAATCTCTAACCTTTTGTTTCCCAATACAAAGCCCAGGGTGCTTCATTACCTAAATAAATGGTGATAATGATCAGTGCTTGTTTTTTTTGTTCAACACCCAGGAGCCTCATGCTAATCAGGCAGACAGACAGGGGCTAATGAGGTTAGGACAGTCCCAGCAGTAAACAGTGTGTTGATTTAAGAGAACATGAAGCCCTAAACAGAAGAGGCATCTGAGTTCAGCAGTCAGTGTTTACGCTTCTGCAAAAGGTCACTCACACAAATAAATGTACGGAATGAATACATTTCTATATAAATGACTTTATTCTTTTAAGCCACACGAGGACACAGTCCTTTTAACCCTGTTGCATTATTTGTCAAAAACATAATTCAACGGGCCAGTGATACAGCTATAAATGTCACAAATGGATGAAACAAAGTTAACGTATTGAAATGAAGCTGGAACATTAGTTGCATTGTAGAAAAGGTTGTCTACAAATAAGCAGACCAGGACAAACTCCTCCGTCTCAGGGGATTTATTGTATTCTAAAGGTTTCTGACATCAGCAAGTCCAACAACAAATCCCATCTGCAGTCTCACCAACAAATCCCATATGCTATGATACAAACAGCTCCTTTTTATACACTCACATCAACATGCTTACATCATTCACCTGGCCACGTCCACTTGCTATTATTCTAACTGAATGTCCAGGCCACCAGTGTAAGAGTTTGACCAATATCATGTCCTGTTTCGCATCCTGTCAACATTTAATACACACACCACTCTAGCATTGCTGATTATTCCACTTATTAAATCCAATTCTCCACCACAGTTAACAGTCACTTAATGGTTCAGGAAGTCGTCTCAATGGTTTCTTCTCCACTATGTCCCTGCTGTCCCTGTGTTTTATTCCTGTGTCAAACATGGGGTAGAAAAAGTATTCTACAGGGGTGAATGACTGTGAGATGTTTGCTCTTCTCATGGTTTGACCATCACCTAATGTCTGGGTAAAGACCCCCACCCCAGACCGTGCAGATGGATGGATGGATGGATGGATGGATGGATCGATGTGTGAACAGACGGACTGAATGATGGAGGGATTATTAAGAGTGGATGGAAGGATGGATGGAGGTGTATGTATGTGTGTGTGTGTGTGTGTGTGTGTGTGCACTGGGGCGTTAAGTGCAGGGGATGGTATGGGGTTTACAGTGATTTATTTCTTGTGTAATCGGGTTCAGCAGACGACCATCAAGGTGTTTCCTTGGTTTGTGTGCAGTATTTATAGTCTGGTTCATCTGAGCCCCGTCCAGCTGCAGTGAGTAGATAGTGCCGTTCACAATGCACCTGCAGTCCTAGTCCTATTTTGTTTATGTACACCCTCTCACACACACACACACACACATTAATACCTACATTCTGAAATGAAATTCTTGAAACAGAATTAATGAAAAAAAAAAATCAGTTTGTTGTGCTGAAAAATGGTGTTTAAATAACAAACCCAAACACTTACAGCTTAAGAAATGTTGAGCCAGAAATGAAGCCTCCAATTTTTATTAAGAGATCAAGTCTGAGTTACAAGGTGTTGTCAGAGCTTCACTCCTCGTTAGTCACTGATGCATCTCCCTCGTTAGCCGGCATCACATCAGCGTGTTTGTTCGTTAATTCATAATGTGGACTTGTGTGTGTGTGTGTGTGTGTGTGTGTGTCATTAGCTGGCTAATTCAGCGTGAAGCCTGCAAGGTCTTTAAAATATGCACACATTCATTAAAGAGTGGGTGTGAATGAAGGAGGCAGAGACTAAAGTAAGGGTTAGGGTTCAAATAAAAATGAAAGACTTAGATGACCAGAACAGAACAGACCAGAACAGAACAGACCAGAACAGACCAGACCATTAGAAGAGGTTTGAAGGTAAAAGATGGTGAAGATACAGAATACAATGGCTGTTGTTTTGAACCAGACTCCCTGAGCTAAATAAAAAATCAGTAAACTCAAATATCAACCCATGTTATGTCATGATACTACTAGACTTTAGTCATTTTCTTTGAATTCATTCACGTGCAACGTTGTTTGTTTTGTTTCTTCTTCTTCTGTGATTGTAAATTGAAGATCCTCCTGAACGACCAGTTGTCGTTCAGTATGTGACATCATTTGGTTTAGCATGTCTCTGTGCCTTGCTATAATAACATTTTTTTAAAAAAGACACTTATCGATAAACATGCCTCACATCGTGATAGTTTTTTTTTTTTTTCCTGATTTCTACCTACTAGTACACAAGCTTTAATTGTTGAAGTAAAAAAAAAAAGCCATGCATCCACAAGTTCTTCAACTCATCTAATAAGCAGCAGAATGAAACATCAGCGGAGGCTTTCCCTCCCTGCACATTTTCAGCTTTGACTTTTGTTTGCCCGGCACTGACTTTCTGTCACATCACCTCCTTCCTGAATGACTTCTTTTGTCTTTGTATTGGCCATGAATGGTTGTCTGTCATTGCGGCCAGGTTTTTAGCGACCCCTCTTGTTTCTTCTCTCCCGTGTTGAAATTGATTTGCTTTATTTCTGAAGAAATGCAGGACAAAGGAGGTCTTTGAAGCTTTGGTTATTTTACGTCTCAGCAGGCAGCTTGTCTGTCAGCTTCTCCTCTTCTCTGCTCCAATCTTTTAAGAGAGCAGCCAGATATTAGGAGAGTGTGTAAGTAAAATATACACAAGCATCTTCCTAGAAACATGGGAAGGTGACTGAATGTCTTCTTCTCCCTCTTGGAGTTACAGTGAACTACAGTGTCTGTAACTGTCTGTCCCTGTTCCTGCTGTCTCCCACCCCCACCACCTATAGTAGTTTGGGTTCCAAGGTGGTTGTACTTTTATACCTGGTTCCTGAATGTTGGGTGTGTTTTTTTTTTTTTGTTGTTGTTGTTTGTTTTTAGAACGAAACCCCAAAATCCTAGATAATGAATTTCCGGGTCCCACCTGTTACCTGGTCCACCAAAATGTAACAAAACTTTCTTCTAGAAAAGTTAAACCGTTCACATAGGGAGGGTTTGAATGAATTGGCAAATGCAATTTTTATGATGGTGTTAAAAGGAGCGGCCAATAAGGATTAATGTTGTTTTCATAAGTGGTTTTCTGAAAGCCTCCTCAAGCACCAGGTTTTCAAACAAATACATTTTGTAGTTTCAGGATTTTCTCAACATATCCTTATTGCAAAAATAGTCTCAGTATAAGGCCATTGCTCTTTTCATTTCAACTGGATAACTGGATATTGTGCAAAATTCCCATATATTTCAATCAATTTGTTCTGTATTTTATAACGGTAGCCAGACTCTAAGGAATTGTTTTCCTTCCAATAAATTTGACAGGCAAACAAAACCAATTTTTATGTTTCATCGTTAAAAGTGTTTTCTAAAGCAAAACAAAAGAGCCAGCAAAAGTCTTTAAACAGCAGGATTTTGTCTTCCCCGAGGGGGAAGTACTTTGAACACGGCTCAGAAGAATCTGGTGAGCTTATGTTCTCATTAAAATAATTGGTACAACAGCCGACTCACTGGATGTTGCTGTGACGAGTGATTCATCTAGAAGCTGTCAACACAACTGAAGGGGAGGAGAGAACGTCTGCAGGGATTCACCAGGTCCGTGTGTCTTCGAGGTTATATGGCTGTTCATGTACAGTAGGCTGCTGTTGTTATCAGAGGCTTCCTTTGTTTCATTATTGCTCTGTGAGTTTGTAACAAAACAACACAATAAGCATCTATTAAACCATGGACACTTTGCTCATTTATCATTATTTAAATGTATTAAAATGAAGCGTCTGATAGCTGTGAAAAAATAATCGCTGGTTTTACAAACTGGTTTGTTATTGTGCCTGAATGACATTGGCTGAAGATGGAGACTGTTTTATCCACAGGCCACTTCCAAGAAGTGAAACGTGTCAAAGGAACCTGAGGTGGATCAAAGCTCTTCAACACTTCATTACTGAACCGTGACTTCAACCCCGTCATGATAGGAATTCAACACGTGGCGGTTGATGTCGTCCAAAAGCAGACAGATCCACAAAATGATGTGATCGTGTAATGTTAAGGGCTTTGTCAGGCCAGCACTTTAATGGAATAATCCTGCTCTTTCTTTGTAATACAATAATGAACTGGTCAACTGGAGGGATTTGAAGCATCTATCAACCAGATATTTACCAGCTGTTTGATCCTTTTAGAGCTAAACTCAGTGTCTATGGGGTTTAAGAGAATCTCTGAGAGTTGAGTTTTTGTTGTGTGAAATAGGACTGAGACTGTGGACAACACACTTGTTATGGAGAAAAAATGACCACCTCCTGATCATTCTTCTCCATCAGCAAAGTCCCAAAAAATGCAACAAATGATGCATTGACAACCTGCTGGAAATGGATTCATTTGCAGTTTCCATGACCAGAACTTTTTAAGGCTCCAAAACTACATGTGTGTGTGTGGAATAGGTGAAAAGAACATACATATGTGAAGCCATGTCACTCACTGATGTTGTTTCTTCTTTTTTCATGTCCTACCACACATCCTAGGTGATGTGTTCAGGAGGAGACAACCTTTACTTTTACAATGTTCAAGATGTGTGTTAGGGTTTGTGTTTGTTTGCTTTTTGTTGCTGCTTGTAACACAGACCAAAAAAAATCTTAAATGATTTCAATTTTCTTGTTCAAAGTGGAAGCTCAGTGTTTTTCAGCCAACAGCGACAAGATGGTTCATCACTTGAGTCTTTACTTTATCACAGTTTATACTGGAGCCTTGTCAGCACCCATGGGCTTGAAACAATAGTGTTACTTGTCGGTTCTGCTCCAGTAGGAGGGTGGGGGCTGGGGGCCGGGGGCTCTCTTTGTGAGGACACTGTGACATTTACAATCACAATCCTTTAAATGATTAAAGCCTTTTTCCTCCTCCACCAAATTCCAAGCAGAGCTCATCCCCTTAAAACAGATGTGAACATGCACAGAGAAGCAAAGTGGCACAAAGTGGATAAGTGCAAACAAAGGGAGAGTGGACGGAGCTCAGGAAAGTGAAAATCCTTCTTTACTGATGCTGTATTTACACTGCATTAAAATCCTTCTGAGCGTCTAATCGCTTAAGCGTGCGCCCATTGTCTGACTCGCATCTAAAGAGGACGGCGTCCCTTTTTTTTTAACCTCCTTTCAGCCTGTGTTGCTCTTCGTTAGAGCCACAAAGGAGCTTAGCGTAAGCAGTTAAAGAGGCCGGAAGCTCCAAAAAGTGTCTACAGAACCCATTATACATGTGGTTGACGAGACATTGTGTCAGTGCCACGCCAAGGGACGGCTGACCCAAAAACACAGTCATCGTGTTCGAACCCCATCTGCTGGGCGGCACGGAATTTTCACTTGTCTACGTCATGTTTGAAACTGTTACATTGAGGTGGTGCAACACATGTTCTGCCTGTTTTTTTAGGAGGAATGCATGTAATGAAACCTTTTGTTTGGACATTATCTGTGAAAAGGGTCATAATGATGTTTGTTGGGTCTATGCAGCCACTGAGACTCTGATACTAATATTTAAGAGTCCACTGTGGCGGATTTGTCACTGTGCCCCATATGTGAGCAGCAGATTGGTCCTGAAATCATTTCAGAGTCTGTTAGAACAGATCTCTGTGTGCCACTTATTCTTCTGCGTGTCTGGAATTTGGAGTGTGAGTAAAGGACAGAAAAATATTGTCAGATCTGCATTTGTGCAGGTTTTCTTGGTGATTCAAACAGTTGATGTCAGATGTGACCATGGAACAACACTGTAGCACAATGAGACTTTTGACCCTCTGATAAAACTAGATTCTTGGTAGAGAAAATACTGTAGAAAAATAAAAGAATTTGTCGAGGGAAGCAGGTTTGACAAAGGTAAGGTACAATTATATGCACAATACCTGTGTAATAAATATGCAGTTATAAAGTAACACATGGCTCCTGGTTTCAGTAATGCCAACAAAACAGACCTATATAACATCAATCTGTGAAGATATGCCAAAGACAAATAAAAGCAAAGGGGAGCTAGCTTTCTTTGTCTCTCTCGTGCACACACACACACACACACACACACACACCTGCTGATGCCTACACTGACACTGTTGGCAGACTCTCATTTTCGCTTGGATCCTCTTTACTGGGAGATGGGGGCTGAGGGATAAGCCAGCCCTCTCATCCCAGTAAACCTTTCCTATTTTCAAAGTCAGCCATTTGCATGTGTGTGTATTGTGTGTCAGGTTTAAAGAGAATGCTATTCAGGGTGGAAAAGTTAATCCCAACCTCGAGTGCATTCGTCGCACTGCTTGCATTTTACCCATAGGCCCACAGCCATGCATGTAGACACGAGGGCTACGGTATCTCCGGGGTGACCCCATCCTCATCCCCTCACCACAGATTTGGAAGCATATTTGACAATGTTGACAGTAAAAAAATATAAAACTTCTTCTTCATTTTGTATTCCTGAATGTGAAACAATGACGTTGTAAACATTTTGATTCTGAAGTTGATTCTGCACTTTCCCTCTGTTTGGGGCCAAACTGACTGCACCAAGAAAGTTGGCTCTGCCCCCGGGGTCTGAGTTATAATTGAAACTATGTGGTTTTCACAGACATAATCACAGGGACAGGCAGGGGGCCCAGTTTGGGTGAGAGACATTTTCCTGCTTGTTACCAGGTCCAGCAGATTCTCAGAGAAGGAGGGAATGATAATGGTGGCCACCACAGAGACAAAGAGGGGAAGAGGGAGGGATACACTCACACACACACACACACACACGTAAAGTGGACAGAGATATGAGAGTGGTGTGAGCTATAGGACCAGGTGAAGAACTTTGCACAATCATTCCACGTTGATCACCGGTTCCTGGACTCCATTTGCAAATACAAGGACCAGATTTTTGGGGAATCAGAAAAGCATTTTGATTAAATGAGTTAAAGTTTTCAAGAACAAAACCCAGTGTCAGTAAGGATTGTGTGATGTGGTCAGCCCAACTGGTCCACTAGACTAGAATATTCTGATGAAGAACTTTCAAAGTCATTTTTTGTTGGATTAAATGAAACCTCGGAGTCGTGTCTAAAATCATCTCTAAAAATCACCAATTCTTTTCTTGCAGCCCAGGTTCAGGAGTTCATGACACAGAACATTGTTGGATTTTTCAATACCTATCACTTTGTTGTGGATAACACGACTCGTAATCCTAGACAAACGTGCCACACTTGCTTTAATTTAGTTTCACTTCCTCAGCATTCACAAATGACATCCAGCAGCCTCTTCCTGCTTCTCCTCCTCCTCCTGCTTCTCCTCCTGCTTCTCCTCCTCCTCCTCATCTACTGGAAATTTCAGTCTTGGTAATTCTTGAAATGCTTCTATAGGGAAACCAATTTATTTGGATAAATATTACAAAACTTTACTATTTAATTCCATATTAAAGTTGTATTAGAGATGATGATTATGACATGAAACCTTTTTCCAGACAGTGAAGAATGTTGATCATATCCAAATGATTTGTGTCTTGGCCTTGTAGCTGACACATCTCCTCCCCCCCGGCTGTTGTCTGCTCACAGCGATAGATCATGACTCACATTAGTGTCTGCTTCTGGGCATGTGAAGCAGAAAGACCACCAGAAGCCCAGCCTCTAAAACCTGGATCTTACTCTGGAGCTTCACCTGTTCTTATTATTCCTGACTGTGCCAAAGGACTGATGGTAGGAGTGACTTTTCACTGGTGTCTGATTGATGATCTTCATCAACAGTTTTTGAGGACTTTTACAAACATCCCTGTGCTGGTTTGTTGGTCCTGAGGCCAAATCCACTAAAATCCTCATTTAAGTAATTGAATCATGTTCACAATGTTTTTTTTTTTGCTAAAGCTGTGATATATATATAGTTAAAGCTGTTTCAACATGTCATTTAAACCAAACTACTGCAGATATTGCAACAAATAACAAAAAGCATGAACCAGGATTTTTGAAATAACTTTTAGTTCATCATACGTAGCAGCCAACAAGTGAGGAGAAGCAGCACGTCTGTGCTGGGTGACTTGATCAATGTCAACCACCGAGTGACCTTCCTTTGCTGTACATGCTGTTAGCCTTCAAGCAGACACTCCACATTCATCCACTTTCTCTTCCTCAGGCCTAAAATAAAACCGGCTGCCACATCAATTAGCCCCATTCAGTGCCCGATGCCTTCAGGGACCCAGACAATGGCTTGTACTAGAAGATAAGAGCTCTTTCAGCAAAGCTTCTTTGTCAGTCAATTCAGTGGAGACTCTGACTCTGACTGTAGAAGAAAAGTCCTAGATGGTGGATGACCACCGCTACTACCATGATCCAGATGTTGAGATAATTGTGGTCAACAGATAGTGAAAGACAAAGCACTGGGCAGACAAAAAAACTGGACCAAGGCTAAAGGTACCTGGATGAATAAATGACAGAGACAAAATGAAAGGTAATAATAATAGCAATGAAGAAGAAAAGGAAGAAGAAGGACTATCTCACAAGCCGTTAAAAAGGGGACACTTTCAGAGAAATGATTGTTTTACAGCGGTTGTTGTCAACAGGCGGCACCTGACGAGGGTCCATCTTCAAGAATCAGGACTTTTTCTGTTTTGGAGGCGTTCAGGCGTTCTAACAACTACACTATGTATCCAACAAGAAGTCTCCGTGTTGCAGATTAGAAGACCCATCCTCCATGGGACAGGCGGGGGTACACACAGATATAAATAATATATATGTGTGTGTGTGTGTGTGTGTGTGTGTATAAAATACCAAATGTCAAGGATGGAAACCTGATAATAGCCTCTGAATGCCCTCTTTTTAGTCGAGGGCTGCTAAATAATAACCTTCAACAGAGCAAGACAATCTTGTCAAAGCCATTGGTGATTCAGGGAGGATTTAATAGGAGTCATATGTTTTATACAAAAAGTGCATATGGAGAAGATAAGGGTAATGGCCCAAAATAATGAGTCTGTAATTACATTTCATTTTACTGCATCCATTGTCCTATTACAGAACAGCAGAAAGCCATTCTTCTAGGAATTAGATTAATGACGGATGATGACAATTCTACTACTTTACAACCTCCTCGCATGAAATCTCCAGTTTCTACCTCCTGTTCTAACTCAACTCACTGACACTGATGCAGTGTTTCCTGGACAAGACTTGACTCTGTGTGTTTGTCAAAGAAGCTCTGAATATTTAGGAAAAAAGAGGCTAAAAATGTTTTCTGCCAAAAGATCAAAACCAGGACAATGACTGAAAAAGTTGTCCTTAACAATATGAGTCAGTCAACAGTTGTCAAGGCATTGACTGTCCTGACCCCAGTTGTGACCCCACTGTGATGCAGCTACATACACATGCTGGGGTTTTAGCATCAATGTGGCTCCGACAAAATAAAAAAAACATTTCCTGTTCCATGCATTAATGATGTCATGTGTTTTATACAAGTTAAAGAAGGGATGTCCGATATGACATCTACTGGTCATCCCCGATACCTATATGAACCGATACCAATACAGTTATGTGCAGCTGATTTCCCCTGAATAAGTGTGATTCCAGACTAAAGGCAATTAACTGTAATTAACTGTTTACAACATAAACACACTATTTCAATAGAAGTTATAGAAGGTGACATCTGAAGCAGTCCTAGGATTCTTTGATGTAAACAACAAATGTCAAGAGTTGGACAGAAGAACTTTCATTATAAACTGGGCTCATTCAGCCTCACAACATCGGTCAATATAAGTGGCCACAGACAGAAACAGCTGCAGTATAAGAGTAAAAAAGCCTCTTCAATGAGAGGAAAACCATTTCAGCATCGTCACAATGTAAACCACTCTTCTCGTTGATGACTTGAGAGACGACACCGAACGTCGTTTCACTGGCAAATTTATTATTTCAATAGGAATACGATTAGTCAGAAACTCCACACGTTAAGTAAAAACAGCGTCTTGAACGGGAGAGAACGTCTGGTTCTCCAGGACGACAAACTCTGAAGTTTGTCTGATTTCTTAAGCTCTTCTCTGTTCTTTACCGTATTTAAATCTGACTCATTGACAGAGAGAGAGAGAGACGTTGCTGCTGCTGCTGCTGCTGTGTTGTTGTCATTTCACTGAGTCCATTGTTGTTTTTCTTTACTTTGCTCCATAAAACGCCTTGTGATAACGTGTTAAAATGAGGCTCTGGTTCTGGTAGAAATCAAAATCTAAGTTCCAGAGATTAGACGCAGACAGAATCAGACACAGTCCTAATTCCCACAAAGAGGAGACTGACACCGTGGAACCTCATTTCTCAGCTTTAGTGAATCTTCTGTTTATTTCTGGGCCGTGCGACTGTGTGCGTTGTTTATTATCCAGCAAATCACTGAAGTATCTCAAAGGGACAAAGATTCTGACAGACACTGAGTTTTATTGTTGTCTTTTGTCATGGAAGGTCAATAAAATAAAATCCTAATTGCACCAAAGACTGAAAAAAAAATCAATGTTGCCATTAAACTTTCTAAGACTAATAAACCACTTTATGGCTGCAGTTAGAGAAAGTTGTCAGCAGGGGTCATTGATATGATTCAGACTAATATGAGTTATCATTCATACAGGTCGCAGGTGTTGCTGAAGCAAATGGTCCAGCTGGTTGTCAGCAGGTGAGAAGTCTTGACCAAACACATCCTTCACCTCATGATTGCTGCAAATTCCAGATTAGACATTTTATGTTTAAGTCACGCACTGACCTAAATGTGACCTTGACAACAACAAGTTCTGCACAATATCAGCAGAATGTGCGATGACACTCTTCAGTCTTCTTCACACTGACAGTCAAACCAGGAGAAAATTAATATATAAATCCAAATGTCTTATAACGTAACTTCTTTTCTCACAGGTTCAGCAGCAGAGTTAAAAAAGCACTGGGTTGCATTAATCACAATCTAACATTGACACTAAGTGGAAATGTTTTGGACATTTTTTTCTCCATTGGTCTTCAGAGAGTGCCATCCTCTGTGGTGATGAAACTTTGATCTGCTGCTGCCGCCTGGATTTGAGATGATTTTGACAGAGTGAGTCAAACGACTAAGTCATTTTATCCTCCCTTTCATCTCCCTCTCTACTTTTATCACAAATGTATTTCCTGACATGTCTGCTAGTGGGTTCACTGTCACGTTTAATCTTTACTTTTCTTATTCAATCCATCATTTAGTTCTCCAGTTGAATTCCCTCGGTGACATCCTCAGAGTAATGGCCTCCAAAGAATCTGCGTAACTGTATCTGCAGGTCAGAATTGTATCACACTATGAAATACAGCATTGACTCTTAAGCAGGACAAGACTGTGGCATAGTGGTTCATCCTGCTGCCCTACAGTGGAGACACAGATATGGGCTCTTATTATTATTATTATTATAAACCACCGCGCTCTAAAAGAAAATAAAAAAGAATCATAATAACCAGTGAGGGCAAGATAATCAGAGAGAAGAAGGACACATTCATAAAACATCAGGGAATTTATTGTCATGAAAAAAGACCAATCACTTAGGGAGGAGGAGCATGAATTTCCATGTCATTTGATGGAAGAACCCAAAGTAGAAACTCATTAAATCCAATCCCTCTCCAACAGCAATATTCCACTTTACGTGACTCAAAAGGAAAACAAACTCCATTAATAATTCACAGACATCAGCCAGTCCAGGAAAGGAGAAGATGTGAGTGATCTCAGGGAGCGAGAGGGAAGGCTGAGAACATGATTGGTAGCATGAGGGAACATGAGGCCATGCTGCTGTCTTTACTTTCTTTTCTTTTCTTTTTTGTTCTAATATTAGTCAATATTATTCTGTTTTCATCAGTGCACTGTTCCCTCCAGTGAAGGATTCCTGCAGTAACTACAATACTCTGTGAACCAGAGTATTGTTTTTCTGTTGTTGCACTTCCAAATATCAAGAGAAGGCACTGAACACAACTCAACATGCATAAATAAACAAACACAAACACATGGCTTTAAAATGTCTCCAACAACCACCAACAATGAACAGGGTTGTTCATCTTTTCTCTGCTCCTCCAGTTTCCTTCCCTTCTATTCTGTTACTCGACGTCTGATGTCTGGTACGGGGGGAAAATGGGATGAAAATATAAAGTTTGATCACATGTAAAGTATAAATCACACCTCCTTAAACACAACCTTAAGAGTTGTTGCTAATAGAACTGTCCTGTAACGTGAAACTAATTATGACACTGAATGAGGGTTAGGGTTCCTCGCTCATTTGTAAAACATATTAGTGATATTATAAAAAAAAACAAAGAGGAAACTCTAACGCTCCAACAACAACTTGACAAGCAATATGTATGCACATTATTACCAAGGCCACAAAGGACCTTTAAGATAGCAGCAGCGGGATTGGGAATCCAATCATTGCTGCATTGATTTTCCACCAAACCAAGAGAAACAATTACACGACCGAGGGCAGCGTTGGGCGACTGGTGTTAAAAGACGTTTCGAGGAACAGGGAGTGCACTATCGATCCAGCCTCATTCCCACACATTGGTAAACACTTTGCATTAAAATGGTCTAAATTGCTCTTGCCAGTGCTGAAGCGTTACTTTATGGGTAAGTAATAACAAACACAACCAGGTGGAAAGAGCACGGGAACAGACGGCTAAACAGGACAATCACAAAGCTGAAAGGGAGGTCGGGGGGGTGGGGGGTAGCTGATAGCTGATGGTGTCAAGTCCAGAGGAGCATCTCAGGGTGAAGCGCACATGACCTCCAGTCGCTGCTTCCACAACACAGTCAACATGATCAAGTCACCACTTGATATGGAACAGTTTAGTGCGTGGGGGTGGGGCTGGGGGTGGGGGTGGGGGGCGTGAATCAAAACATTCAATTCATTCACTAATTTTCTAAAACAGTGAGTGACCCTAGTCTTTATTTTGGACAACACATTTTGACAGGAAAAATCAATCAATTAATCAATCAATTATCAATCAATATATAAATATCTCATTTTGTTGCAGTTGCAGTTGCAAGTCCTGTCCAAGCAGCAGAACATGCTTTGGAGTCTTTGAGGATGAAGTTCATCTCAGATGGAGTTGTGACTTCAGTGAAGTGAATAAAGTTCATAACAGCCACCACACAAAGTCAGTTTTGAAAAAGTTCAGACGTTGGAGACGTCATCACAGCGTGCATGAGCTGCAGGTGTTGTTGCAGGTCCCAGTGGGAGACTCTCACCAATCACCGTTAATGATCAGTTACCAATCCTTACACGCATGCGCACGCAGAGCCTTTGACTGTGATACAGCCATTCAAGTGGAATCAAAACTAATTCATCAAAGAAAGCTAGCGTATATAAAAGGTTTAAAAGTGTGAAATCATGTGATCATTAGTTGTCATTAGTTGATCATTAGTCATGTGATCAAGTGGTCTCAGAATCTGCATCAGTCTGAGTCTGACAGACGGTAAATCTCCAACTATTCTCCCAGGACGGCTCTCGTTCTTCTATTAATACGTCTCGGCAACGCGTGGGAATTCTTATAGTCCCCTCTCATTGTCTCTTCCATAATGGACTCATTAACTGACTAATTTTAATTAGTCTAATTTTCTGATCAATGTAATTCAATTGAACTGATTTCACAGTTTCATTCTCTGGGGGTGAAGGTTGAAAACAGAACAAGGGAATATAGAAATACGTGTTAATGCCAATAACTGCTAATTCACAGGATAATTAGGGAGATTGATGATCATTTAGTCTTAATTGATTTAAGCTTGTTAAAGGCTTGCCACTTTTTGTTAGCATGCCATGAGCACTTTAACTGGGTGAAATTAATTGGAAGTTAATGTTCTTATTTCTTGTCTTTCTCTGCTCCTGGCTGAAGCTCCAGACATCTATCATCATAACGTGCCTCCTAATATGGACTGTTAGTGGAGAAGAATGTAGATGGAGCACAGTCTGAGATGTCGTTCACCGCCCAGGACCTGGGAAAAGGTGCTGATCGGAACCCTCCACTGGACTGCCCTGATTGGACACTTGTACTTCAGTGTAAGGGGCTTTGGCAGGAGTTATAGTTTCTGGCACTGCGTTTGCACACGGTCATTTCTTGGGTCATCAAATGCACCAGTGAGTGGTCCTTCAGGACAAGTCACAGACACGTCCTCCTATTCCTTACTCCAACCCTTTCAGAGTCCACTTCCCCCGACTTTTTGTGGAACAAGGCAAAGTGACTAAAGTATCGCAACACAAGAAGGATTTCTTTTCCACTTATAAAATTGTAACCCCAGTTATTTTCAATAAGAAAAGCTAAGCTGCCTACTCAGTAAAAGGAAGAGATTTTGTGGTTATTGCTAAAAATGTGATGTTTAGAAAGAAGCAGTGAATGACATGGATGAATATAATTCTCAATTAGGTCTAAGTTTCACAATCAGTGAATTTGGTTGTTTTTCAGTCTTTGCTTTGTTTTTCACTGTGATTTTCCTGTGGGCTACAAATCCTTCCACACCTTCACTGGACTTGAGTCAGAATAAAAAATAAGGATATTTTATCTGTGAAACAATATAAACAGTTGAGAGCCTTAAACTCCAAAGGTTTCTGGAGAATGAACTTTGCCTGAACTGCTTTTAATCTTTAACATCAAACCCCTGAAACCAACACGTCTGTCTGAGGTCAACTAGAAAAAGAAACTCATGTTCAGACATATCTCAGAAATGGAACTCAAACTGCACTGTCAGCAGCTCCCAGGACTGGGTAAGGTATGCAGTCTGAATTATTCAGAGAAGCCATGGTGCCGGTGTGGACATGGTAGATTCTAGTTAGTTTAGCTCTGTAGGAGTTGAAACAGCAGCAGAGAAGTGGGAGTCTGTGGAAGCTGACGTCACACTCTGTACAGATCAACATGGTGGAATTAAGTGTGTGTGTCTGGACGGACCGACTGACTGTCTGTCAACAGGCAGTAAATAAATGAATAAATGAAATCACAGCGAGAGAATGGCCCTGAAGTGCTGTTCTCACTCTAAACTGAACGCTGACAGCTTGTTGTTGTTGTTGTTGTTGTTGTTGTTGTCTGTCTTTCCATCTGTATCAGATGAGTTGCATAGGAGTGTTATTTGGTCACATGAATGTGTAAAGAAAAGTGTGTTTTTATTTGGGAAAGGTCATCAACACTGTGGGTCAGGGCAGAAAAATTAATGTTGTGTTGTGTGACTTTTGGACGTGAGG
Source organism: Paraplagusia blochii (assembly GCA_016785265.1). Lineage (NCBI taxonomy): Eukaryota > Metazoa > Chordata > Actinopteri > Pleuronectiformes > Cynoglossidae > Paraplagusia > Paraplagusia blochii. Next base: position 407,739 of record JAFBJS010009875.1, on the reverse strand, counting down.
CACGACCGTTTCAGCATCATCATAACAAAAGGACCTTTTATTGATTTTACACAATTTTATTTTATAACTTTTTATATGGTAAATCACCAAATATTCTTTTTTTCTATTTCAAATCCAAGCACTTACTTTGGAGTTACATTCTGTTTCTGTTTTTTTCTGGGACTGAAGCTCAGGGTTGAGCTTCTCTATCAAAATACCATCTTCCCATTTGGCTTTACTGAAGATTCCCTGCTCCCCAACCATCCATGAAAGTCAGATAGTGAGGAAGATAGAGTTTGCGGATGCTGTTTCTGTGTGTGTGTGTGTGTGTGTGTGTGTGTGTGTGTGTGTGTGTGTGTGTGTGTGGAAAGGATGTTTCGTTGCTGGCGACAACCCTCACTCTCAGTATGTTTCATTAAATTCTCTGTGATTCCCCAGAAGCTTACACTAAATCCTCATTTGTAACTTTAAAGGTCTCTTCTCCTGGTTGTTCTGTACTTGAAACTTTTCTGTTGGAAATAACATCATTTAGATGCAGCATCTTAGAAAAAAAAAAAAATATATATATATATATATATATATATATATATATATTGCTTTTAGCTTCATTCACATTGAATTTTTTTCAAAGGGAATACTCAAGAGACCCCAATTAAGTGAGCAGTAAAAATATCCACCCCCACGCAATTGAAAATATTAACGATGTGAATTCTGTCCTAGTTTCCTAACGCAGACTCTTTCCAAGCAACGTTTGAATATGTAGGACAAACAAAAGCATAAATATGTAAACCATCAATGTGTTAGATATTTGTTTTTTTTTGTTTTTTTTTTTCATTATTTCACTGCCTTGAAGTGTGTATCTATGAACGGTGGTTAATTCTCACTCATAACAGTGATGAGTTCTAGACCCAGAGGGGAAACAATGAGGTTAGAACAAGGTAATACTTTAAAACCTTAACCCTGAAGTTAACGCTGCTGCTGCTGCTGCTGCTGCTGCTGCTGCTGCTCTCAGGATCTTGACATTATGATGATGATGATGCTGGGTTACATTTTAGAGCCATTCATTTATTATTAATATATATATATAATTCTTAGTTCAAATCAGCCTTGTGCCAGTCTGATTAACCTAAAGACAAACAGTTATGGTAAATGTGGTCTATTACAGATCAATATTTCCATGAAGTGAACATCCTCAGTATCTGTTGTCTCCGTGGTTTGTTGGCTGCTGATTAGGGGAAACAATCGGTAAATATAAATAATGAGTTTAAGTTTTGTTTGAAAAGTTTCAGTGTATTTTATTCGATATTTAAATATTGGTACTGACAGTTTTGGTGCTATTAATAAATGTAAATATTGAGAGTTGCTTGGGAACACATCGGTTCTGAAACTTTCTTCCGAATCTTCCTGTGCAGCCCATAGGGATTAGAGTGTGTTTATGAAATATTAATCTCTCCAATGCTGACTGCATGCTTGTCATTTTCTTAGCACACGGTGTAAATAATAATCTTGTTAAATCAACAGATATTTTTGAAAAGATCTCATTTCCATCACACACACACACACACACACACACACACAGCACAGGTATATAACTTCAATCATCCAACATGATGGATTCCAGCAGAAAACACACAAACCAAATCCCTACAGAGCTGCGCCTGCGGCTGTACAACCCAGAGGCTGTGGCTGATTTTCATTCAACTTCTCTTTATTTTCAATCCTCAAAGACTTGCATTTCAGCTGGCAATAGAAAGACCTCGTCTACACTACAAAAGGTTTCACTGTGGAGAAGCACAGAATGCACTCTATACTGTTTTCTTTTCTTCACCAATAAACAATAGCCTAGGGTTAACCCCTCAGGGACTCACAGCCTCACTCACTGGAACACAGCAAAGAACTCAGAGTCTTGCTCAAGGGCAGCTGCAAATGAAGGAAGGCCATTGAAGAAGTTGATGATGGTTTCTTCACAGACTTCCAGGTACAAACACACACGTAACTACAATGTAAAGCAGATGGGACACCATCCTTGGAGCTGCTCCTTCAGGTGTGGTCGAGGGCTTTCACACAGTGTGGAATTCTCTTATACTGTAAGGTGAATCCATGACCTCAACGAAGAACCATGCAGATGCAGGTTTCATAACAACCTTCACCATTAATAACGCCTTTGTTTGCCAGTTCCATAACCATGTAGTAAATGGTTGAATCTGAGTTTTTACAGCGCTGAGCTCCGAAAGACAAAACAGACTCTTCTTAATTAATAGATTGCAAGGCCGAGGTTGGTTGACATCAAGTAGGATCCAGGGTTGAAGGTCTTTTTTTTTTTCACCTCGGACAAAATCAATTGCACACTTGAATTCACCTTCAGCCACTTATCCAATTCCCGGTTTCTCCAAATCACACTGCTCCACAGTGTCACTGAGTTCACTGGACGTTCAGTGGCTCTGGACGCTGCTATGATCAGAACACCAGGCAGCTGGTGGATTTGAAGCCAAGGTCACTTCGTAAAACACCAGGCCACTGCTGCGACCACTCTTCCGTGCATCGACAAACACGTCCAGGTCCCGTTGTGTATGTTCCGTCAGTGATTGTTCCACACTCAGGAACTTCTGCTGAAGTTTGACTCTTGACTCTTCCTCGTTGTGCTGGGCACATTCTCTCCCTGTCACACTAAGACACAGACGCAACACAGTCGGTGCAGATACCAGCGTAATTACCCCTCGCTCTGCTCTCATTGGTCACAGGTGTTGCCTCCATATGAGAGTAAATGAAAGCCATTAATCGTTGCTGGAGGCAACAGTGAAAAAGAGTGATTATCAACAACAGAGTGGGAAGTCAGTGCAGGAAGTAGATGAATGGTTGTTAGAAGGACACAGCATACTTTCATATGTGAATCGTCCTGGCTGCAGAAGGACACATGCACCCAAGGATGGGTTGAACTTCCATAACCCAACAGCCAAGGTGAACCTCTGACCCAAAGACCTGTGGGTGTCTGTGCGTATGGGCCGTAGCTGTGACAGCCTGGTGGATGAGTCAGAGCGGCTGATAATGAAGAATGATGACACTGGATGTGAGACTCACATTCCCCACTTGGACCCCAGGTTGCTGTTTTAAGGAAACATCAACACCTGATGCTGGTGTCTGCAGAACCATATAAGAACATGAAACCGGGTTCACACTCTTTCTTTAGAAAGTTGAGGGAAAATAAATCCATTTTCGCCGTAATTGTTATTGAACTTATTGGATTCATCACTGACCTCATGGCCCTGATGTGGTTTGACTGACCTGACTCTTTTGTTTTGCCTAATACATGATATATTACATTTCATCTACAAACCTCCAGATACAAGTAGAACGTTTTGAGATACAGTGAATGATTCAGAACAAGCAGGCTTACAGACTCTTTGTCTCCTACCTGGTAGCTCCATCTCTAGGATCATTCTTCTCCTCTGAACATGTCCAACCATCTCCATCTGTCTTCTCTAGCTTCTTTTTCTCCAAACCTTCCTGTCTGTGTTGTCCCTCCAATCATCTCATTCCTGATCCTGTCCATCCTTGTCTCAGCAGCATCTTTAACTCCTCCACCTCCAGCTCTGTCTCCTGTCTTCTGTCTATTCCAGGTGTCTCTAATCCATCCATCATGGCTGGTCTCACCACCGTCCCTTCACCTCAGCTCCACTCTATTCTTCTCCTCAGTCTCCTCAACAGTCTCCACTGCTTTGAACAGTTGATCCTCAGGATCTAAACTCCTGCTCCTTCTGCTCCTCTGCTCCTTGTCACCTCATGATTCCACTGTTTCTCTCTTTTTCATTCACACTCATGGACTCTGTCTTTTCTCTCTGGTCCAAATATCCACTTCTCTGGGTTCTTTTCTAGCTGCTGCCTTCTCACAATGTCATCTGCAAACATCATGGTCCATGGAGACTCATATCTGACCCCTTCTGTCAATCTGTCCATCACTAAAGCAAATAAGAAGAAGGGGCTCAGGGCTGATCCTTGATGAAGTCCCACCTCATTTACAGAATAAATAAAGCAAATAATATTATGGACATTCCCTTGAATAACACCGCAGAGCCCCCAGCTGGGCCTCGTTCCCTACTTTGTGAACGGCTCCACCCTCCACCTGACTCTATGACTACACCTTGGCTGATTGTGGATTTATTTCCAGAGTCTGCGATTAATAATAATCCATAAGTGCATGTGGTAAAAAGTCTGACTGCAGGCAGTGTGTGTCCCTGACAGTGAGTCCTGTTCACTGTCCTGATTCAACATTTGGACCAAAATAGCAGCTGGTGATGAGTGCGCTGTCCTAAAAGGTCTGGAAAGAATCTGGAAACTTTTGTCAGAGTTTTTTCTGGCATTGACAATATTGACATGTTTGTTTTATCTGTTTAATGGACTCGTTTGTCCCATTCAGGAGAGGAGCTGTCCACTCCCAGCGTCCTCACCCTTTTCCCCTGCAGAAGTGAGGGACACAACGATGCCTCACACACAATCAATAGCCACACTCTGACTCCACTTCTCTCCCCCACTCCACCTGACACCTTCTCATCAACTCCAAAGTTTCACACATGTATGTCCAGAAGTACCAGGGCTGGAGTAGATGATGTTGACACTGGTGTCTGTACCAGGGCTGGATTAGATGATGTTGACACTGGTGTCTGTACCAGGGCTGGAGTAGATGATGTTGACACTGGTGTCTGCACCAGGGCTGGAGTAGATGATGTTGACACTGGTGTCTGTACCAGGGCTGGAGTAGATGATGTTGACACTGGTGTCTGTACCAGGGCTGGAGTAGATGATGTTGACACTGGTGTCTGCACCAGGGCTGGATTAGATGATGTTGACACTGGTGTCTGTACCAGGGCTGGAGTAGATGATGTCTGGTGTGATGGATTGATATCATCCCATAGACTCTGTAATGATTGTAATGTGAGATAAGCCCTTTGGTTACATATCATTAACTTTTCATCAAGGTCCACGTGTCCTATATTATATGTTGCACTGGTTTGGTCTTTCTACTTGGACGTCTTTTCTACTAGTGTTCTGTTCTTTCTTTGTTTCTTCATTAATTCTCTGCAGAGTGAAACGACCAAAATGACAAATGCACATGTGTGGGGCCACCAAAGTGTCTTCCTTCACTACTCTGCTTCATTGCCACCTAAGAAGCAGTAATTTGTGGTGTGTTATTCTCTTTTGGACTTGGAGTGACACCTCGCAATTCTCCAGGGTTCTAACTGTAGTGATAGGCATCTCCTAATAACAATGGCTTTATTTCTTCAACTGGGTTTATTTTGACAAAAGCACTTTGCAAAGAAATAAATGCAAACACATTTGACCTCAGCTCGCCTCTTTTGGGATTTCACTTTCACAAGTTTGAAGAAGCGAGTAATTCATTTATATTTTTGAAAAGACAGACAAAAAATAGGAGAAAAGCTTGGGTTTTATAGCCAGTGCAGTGGATTTGTGTGGGATCAACAGGAAGAATAGACTGTCCTTTTATGTGTCATTAACAATTCATAAAGCAATGATTTCAACACAGCAATAAAGGCCACACTGCATAAGAATAATAACAATAACTGCAGCAAATATAAATATCTCAGATCTTAACTGCCAGATGAAAGCAAACATTTGTGTCGTTGCCTGGAGTTGATGAATATTCCTGCATTAGAGTGAAGCAGACGTGGATGACATTTTGGGGCTCAATCCTCCCTCTCTGCTCACATGGGGTTACCTCAAGGATTGGCACCAGTTGCCTTGTGACCTTGAAGAGACAGAGGGTTTAGAGCAACTGTTGCCAATCCGACTCCTGTCACTTGATCTGAAATACTCTCTTTTTCAGACCATAAGGTGCATTATTATAAGGCACATCAAGGTGCTTTAAGCACAAAAGTCAGAAAAGTTCATTCAAAAAGCGAATTCAACTCAGTTAGAATAAGATGAAATACAAAAATATACACCAGCTCTTTCAGTCCACTCTTCCACAAATGTGTTGATGTGATCAGGTCCAGTGCTATTGGACTGATCACACATGATCACATGACACGTTCCACCCCTAAAGCCTAGAATCGCTTTGGATAAAAGCATCCGTCAAATAGACTGATAGTGGGACATGTGTGGACATCACAGTTTCTCTCTGAGACACGTTGGCAATAATCCTCAGCAAACAAAAACCCATTTCCCTGACAATTAGTGTCATTCTGTGATCAGACCCAGAAAAGAAAATGTGAAGACGACAGACGTGGTCAGTCTGGTCTGTCATTCCTGCAATGCTTTTTCCTCCATTTCCTTTCCCACACATGTGCAGTGTGACATGTGGTTGAGGGAAAAAAAAATAACAACATGAAGAAACATTCTGTCCCATGATCCTCTACGGTACTGCAAATAAAATGTGTTGCAAAACATCTGCTCTTGTTGTGTGAAATTGAGTTGATCCATGTCTGTGTCTCTGTCTCGTCTCCATACAAATATTCTGGGACCAAACTTTTCATAACTTCTCTGACACTTCAGAACAAAAAGCAGACTTGAATAAAAATAGAAACAGAACAAAGTGATTCATCACTGACTGGAATTTGAATTCAGATCTCACCTTTTATAAATGTCAGAACCAATGGATGTTCATGACAACCAAACTGACCAGTGATGTGAAAGAGACAAAGAGGATGAGAAAAGTTCAATCTATAAATCTACATCCGACCACGACATACATCTAATGGTACCATGTATGTTTTCCTTGGTCGATGTTCAGATTAGGTGAGTGTGTACAAACAGTATCCAATGCTTTTATTACAGGTAACTCCATTTTTCACAGTAGCTGGTTGGTTGGTTCCTGTTGTGTGACCACAGTCACCTGTGTCACTGGTATCACCTGGTTCCCTGAGTATATATTTACTTTCTTTCCTCACGCATCATGAGCTCATTGTTGTGGTAGGTTCACGTCACAACAGACCAGAACATCTCATTGCTGGTCCTTGTGCTCCTGGCAGCGTAAGGTGTCTAGAGCTCATCTGTTGTGAGTTTAGGTGTGTTGAAGAAAATGACTTATGTGACAGATTGATGATCATCCTGCCAGTCTTAAATGTTCTGAGTGTGGATCCCCTGGATCCCCAGGCATCCTTCATTAGGTCAGAAGGTCAGAGAAGTCAACGACGATGACAAACACTGAAACTTTTACTGGAAAACGTGATCATCAATCTACACCATTTACAAGACGATTCTAGGCATAGCATAGATAAGGCTGAAACACCATTACAATAAAAACCAATAATTGAATCTGGAAAAAAAAATGGCGGGCTGGAGTAGAGAGCAGAACGGGCCAGATCTGGCCCTGGGGCCCTAGTTTGATCATGCCTCTTCTAGAAGGACTTTCTGCCTGACAGACGTGACTGAGACTGGTGTAAGGCAACACTGGTCATCCTCCAGTGTGATTTTCTCTGTGTGTGTGTGTGTGTGTGTGTACACATGTGCCTGTGTGCAGTGGCTGCATCGATCTTGATGTAAAACTGACCCTAGAACAGCTGCAGAAACTGTTCTCAGACACAGTGTAAGACCAGAAAAGCCACACACACACACACACACACACACACACACTTCCCTGTAATTTACCTCAATTCAGATTAGAAATCAAAAGATCACACACCTTTACCATAATTCATTGCAGTGTCAGCTTGTTGTGTGTGTGTGTGTGTGTGTGTGACCCTGCTACACTGCAGCGTTGGATGTCAAACCGATCAGTCTCTGATTGATCCGGCCTTTGCCCATTCTTCAGCATCTAGTGGTCGATGACATCATAATGACATGGAAAGTCATGCATCATAACTGTGGTTTTTATTCATGAGCAGGACCATCAGGAGGAGATCAGGATTCACACCAGGGATTATGGCTAGAATTCCTTCTCCACCCTGACCAACCCTGGACCTCAACCTTTCCACTGTGTTCTGTTCAATAATGTCTAATGGGTCCACTCTGTTGCAGTGAGCTTTGGGTGGCAGTGGTGGAGACTGCTGCCCCTAAGACCAGAAAACGGATCAGAGGATGAAGATGAATGAATGAATGAATGAATTTCATATTTAAGATTGTTTAAGATTTTAGGGTGCATCTCCACATGTTCATGTGTATGTATTTAACAGGTGTAATGGTGTGTTTCTGAACACGCACACACACACACACACACACACACACACACACACACACACACACACACACACACCCTACCAGGCAGAGCAGCAGCAGTTGGAGTGACTGTGTGTAGAAGATGTAAAGTGTGTGTTCCTCCACATGTCCGCAGCTCCAGACTATATCAGGTGTTTCCTCCTCTGACAGCACGACTGGCAGCTTTTAATGAGCACGGCTCCGCTGAGAGACTAAATGTGGAACCTGTTCTAGAAAGAACCACGTTGGTAACCCTCAGGATTTTTCTCTTGGGGGAGGAGGAGGAGGAGGTGGAGCAGGAGGAGGTGGGCACATGATTTCTCTGCTCCCACGTGTGCTACTCATAACAGGTGTGAGATTTTTTTTCAGCCACCTCATCCACCCAAGACGAGCTGTCAATTAGAGATGGTTACATACACACGTGTTCATTGGACATGCAACAGTCAACTAAGCTAACCCCCCCAGCCCCCCACCCCACCCCACCCAATTTGGCCTACCTTAGATGTAGATGTGTGCTTCACCAGCAGCCACAGGGTGGCACAGTGTGATTTGGGTGGCAGTGGTGGAGCCTGCTGAGCGTTAACCTCGGTTGAATGTCTCACTCCACCTCATGTGACCATGTTGGGCAGTTCATGAGAATAAGACGAGTGAGTAGAATAGTTGAGGTGATTGAATATCTATGTGTTTCTTTCCTATTGTTGCTGAATCTAAGAGAAAATTTGAAAAAAACCAAAATGATGCTGTTCTTTACCTAAGCAAAAAAATATCTTAAATCCCTGTCTGTCTGCCTGTCTGTCTGTCTGCCTGTCTGTCTCTCTCTATCCCACTTGTTGGTGAGAACAGCAGCAGTCCTGGTCCAAAGCAGTAGTCCTGGTCCAGCTTCCAGCAACCACGTCATTTGTTCTTTGTTTCTACACCGACGCTGTTTTGTTTGTGGACCTGATATGACGTCTGACCTTCTACCCATCAGAAAGCCCACTCTCCTTTCTTCTCTCTCTTCCTTCATGTTTCCACCTCTGCTGTGGACCAATAGGAGGAGGTCACTGGTCGTGAGGCCAGGAGGCTGAGAGCAACTCTGGTTACAAAGGTTACAGGTTACAAAATCTGTGAAGCCCAAAGAAAGGAAAATGGAAACAGGAGACACAAGACGTATTTCAGAAGGATGAAGAGAGATGGAGAAGAAGGGGACAAAGGCATCCGTCTCTTGGATAGATTCCTTCTTCACCTTTTTTCACTCCCTTCTTTCTCAATCACAACCAGGGAAACGGGTTTAACAGCATTCAGAAGCTGATGACCGTCGACGATCGGTCACTGCTCCGACGCTCCAGGTCACAGGGAGAGAGGAAGAGAGGAAGAGAGGAGGAAACAGGAGGAGGAAACAACATCTCTTAGTGTTTATTTTTCCACTTGCTTTTTACACAACACGTCTCCATTTAACTCCTTTCCTATTTTCTGTATTTGTTTGCTCTGTTACTTATTTCTCCTCTCTCTCCTCTGCACCTCCTCCTGTCTCCTCCTCACTTTCCTTACTGTCAGCTCTACACTTTATCAGAACAGTTAAAACCAATCGACTCAGCTTGTTAATCTCCTCTCACTCCATATGCTCTGCTTGCCTTTCATGTCAGAAGATCACGGTTTTATGGAACAATGTCGCCCTCTATTGGTACTGGAAAAAAACATAAATATATGTACGTATTTAAGCATCAAGGAATAATTCCGGGTTTTTTTTTTACTACTTTTGAAGTTAAGGAATAATAATGTTAATAATAAAAAAAGAATAATATGGATTTTTAGTTTTAGTGGAATAAAAACTGTTACATTGACAACAACCAAAGACACACTACACATTCACAGGGTATTTTCCTAACGTGTGTGTGTGTGTGTGTGTGTGTGTGTGTGTGTGTTGGGAGCCTTTGGAATCGATCTGTGGTGGATGTGGAGGTCCCAGACCTGGAGGCTTCGACTTAAGTGTTGATAAATAATGCAGCTAAAGTGGAAAAAAGAATTTAACACCAGAGCTGGTCCAAATACACAAAGTACTATCAAATATTAAATACGGTATAGAATATTTATCCAGGGAAATTTGTGGTGGTCGGTCAGTGGTGTTGACCACGGAGGAGATGGAGCTGATGGTTGTGGTTGTTCATACCTTGGACAGAGACAGAGAGAGACAGAGAGACAGAGAGAGAGAGAGACTGCCAGTATGAGTGAACACTGTTGGACAGATGTCTAGAGCACAGAGTCAGTTCTGGACCGTGGGTCAAACCAAGTCATGTCGTGTGATCTTTTCCAGTTGATTCTATTCATTCGTATTATCACTATACCTATAGTTCACACAAATGCATCAATCTGCTCCTCACCTGCTGCCATGATGTGCCTGGTCTATTTGATTCCATTCTATTCTTTGTCCTCTTTCAGTCAGAGTCACTAATGTTTCCCTCACCTTCCTTCCTAACTCCCAGACTTAATCCAACCTAAATATCCTTCTTCATCAGCACTTTCCCTTGAACACTAATCTCCTCGCTGCGTCTCCCACCGCCTCCTATATCCTCGGCCTCCTCCTTTCTTTGACTCCTCTCCTACCTACCTGTCATTTTTTTTTCTCTCTCATCCCACTGCATCCTTTTTTCTGCACGGAGATTTCCTCCCGCAGAAGGACAGAGGAGCTAATCCCAAACAGGAGGGAGACAGACACAGACCCATCCACTCCCCCTCTCCTTCAGAACAGACACCCACAGACCTTAATGTCCCTCCTCTTCCCCTCTGTTTGACGCTAACACCTCGACGTTGCCTCCTCAGCTCCGTCCAGTCACAATCACTGCTCAATTCTAGGAATCCCCGTGCGGCTCTGTTGAGATAAGTGTTTGAGTTGGTGGAGGAAACTCACAGAGGCCGGCAGCTGTAATCAGGCCTCGTAATAAACAAATACGGCTGCGTGATTTCAGAACCGTTCTTCCATCTCCACTCATTATTGTCCGTTCTTTTTCATTTTAATTGCACTGCTCTCAGAGCAAACGTCTCCCACGTTGGCAGTGAAGAAACAAAAGCCAGCTTCTGGCTGCGTCTTTCCTTTATGTTTTAATAAACTCATAAAAAACAAAAACATGACAGTATTTTTACTCTGATCTTCTCCAAATGGAGAAGACTATTAGATGATGATAAAGTTGTTCTTTTTTACAACATGAGGCTCAGCTCTCCAGGATCACCTCGACAAGACCTTACACTGGTAAATCATTTATGAAAACCTCCAGCAGCAGCAGCAGCAGCAGCAGCTTCTTCACCAGAACATCCTTTAGTTTGTATCTATTGTGTACTTTAAAAACTAAAACTCACTGTTTTAGTTTTGAAAGAAACTAAAGAAGAAAATTCAGGAAAATGTCTGATGGTAAAGTGACAGTAGAAGGTGATCCCAGCAGCCTGTCAGAAACCTGTGTGGCGTTTCAGCCCAGTCCATTACAGAGGAGCTCCTGAGTCATGAGGCCCACGGCCCAACAATACATTCAATGCACAGGGTCATATTCATGGAATCACTGTGGACCTGAGGAACTGAACTGAATTGGAATGACGTTAAAATGGCAGGAATACATTCAGGATGATACAGGTGATAAACCAGAACAGGAAAAAGATCTCAGTGTCAAGTGTGTGGAAAATTGTCAATCAGAGAGAGAAACACAGACGCTGCCTGAGAAAGAAGGTTGGGGACGAGGAAGAGGAGAGGGAAACAGAAGGAGAATGTGAGGAAGACCCATGAGAGGATTGGAGCAGAAGACAGCGTGAAGCAAACAAAAGATTTTGGCGGTTGAGAGAGCGCAGGAAATCTGCAGAAGAAAAACCAGAGTGAGGCAGAGAAAGACTAGAGACCGGCTCCTTCGTGGAGAGACATCGAGGTAACAACCGTCACATTCTTCTTGGCAGCAGGAAGCATCCAACACAACTGCAGACTCTGAGGTTCTGGAAGCAGCGAGCGTCACCCGGTGTTTGCACACAAAGACCACAAAAACACACAATGCACTGACTGTGTAATCCAGATTGGAAAGGCATGTAATCTGAGAAGTTGAATTGAGAGAAGAAAGTCTGGACTTTCAAACCAGGAATCCTGAAAATGGAATCTGGCTGAAATTGAGCATCACAGTCGATTCAGGGTTAGACCAGATTTGACTGGACTTTAAAGGAGACAAAACAACAGTGAAACACATTGTTTGGACTGAAGCTGTGAACCAGATTGTCAGAAGATTGGACTGTTAATTAGAAGACAATGTCAGGTCTCAGGTGCCGGTGCTGGTGCTGATTCTTAGAATATTTCTAATCTTCTAACAAATACATTTGTTGCACATCAAGTATTTTATGACAAAATCATCAATGAAAATGAATGGCGATGTCACTGGAACCTCTGTATTCTGTTTTTTTTTTATAAGTATGTGTTTCTAATCAAAGATGAAAAAAAGATTAGAACTAGAACTTGAGGGAGAGTGAAACATATATATATATATATATATACAGATAGACGGAAAGACATACTAATTTAACTTGATTAAAAGTGTTTTATTTACCATAAAACCACTTGATCAGAGGGACATGAGACCAGTCCAACAACGTCGTGACCTGTTCTTCCACTTCACCATGAAACATTTGGATGAGTGAAGCACTGTTTGTACAGCATTAATACATTATAACACACTTTTATAAAATGCACCATAAAATCAACCAGAGGAAAACATTATGCACAAGTGTCCACTAGGAAAGCAATAAATGTGAGTGTGTGTGTGTGTGTGTGTGTGTGTGTGTGTGTGTGTGAAGATGTTGAGAAGGGGGCGGGCCTCTTTATGCATCTTTTTATAAGTTAACTGTTAAATCAGGTCATCCATTTTTAATGCACGACTGTGACGATGGAACTTCTTCTTCACTAGAGTTCATTCAAAACACAGCATTTACTGCACTACACTGCACTACACCAGAGTTCTGCTGCATGGTCCATGGTCCATGGTCCATGGTCCATTGTCAAGTCCTAATATGAGTCAATAGACCTCATAAATCCTAAACCATCATTGGACATTAATGACTTTAATGTATTGTTCACCAAGTGATATCTGAACAACTAGTATTTCTCAAGTTTTAAACAATTAATAACAAAAAATGTCCAAATATTGTGTCCTATCTTAGTGTTGTGACCCGGTCCTTGGGGGACAATGCTCTACTGTACGGTAGTAGATACATATGGACCTTCACGTACACACGACTATAGCTACTACATCTGTGCAGTAAATGAGCAACTTTAGATGCAAAGTACGAGCAGCGTTTGGCTCAAGACAAACCTCATACATATGAAGGGAAGTTGGCAGGAGCAGCCACCGACCCCCAAGGCTCCCCCTGTTGGACAACATTAGCTGTTTACAGCAATGTCTTAGTCTAATCCCTGAGGGAGCACAAAGCACTGAGACACACACACACACACACACACTCAGCCATGAGAAGACAACAGTGTTGTGTCAGCAGCACTGAAGCCCTGGCACCAGGACTAAGAACTCTCTTTGTGCCAGTACCTGTCATCAGAGAACCTATATATATATATATATATATATTACATATATAATATATATACATGCATGTATGCACGTACACATATATAATATATATACATGCATGTATGTATATATATATTATAGTGTATATATATATATAAATATATAGATAAATTCTGTCTAATCTTAAGCAAAGCATAGACTGAGATTTTGCTTCAGTTATGCTATGTTTGGGAGGGATTTTGGAGTTGATGGACATGAACACTGATCCTGTGACAATCACCTCCTGACTTTTTCACAATTGAATGTGTGGAAATGAAACATGTTTCAAATCCTGCCAATTTCCTGCCAATCTATGACACTGCACATGCGAGGACCCACCGTAGTGAGTAACATGGAGCAGCGGGGCAGATTTGACAAACCAGACTGGTCATGTCTATGAAGACATTTACAATTATAAAAATGTCAAGGAATTCTGTTTCTGTTTGCTGAGCATTATTCTCATTTGGAGCGTCCACGCACCTCCCACTACGGCCTGCTCTTCCTCTTCATTTACATAGACTTGGACTTGGACCTTGGTCATTGCACAAAAAACACCAACGAAGTGACAAGTCAATACATTTTATTGCATTATATTCCAATACATTTGGCCGATGCTTTTATTCAAAGCAGTTCAGGCAACAAGAGACAGACGTGTTGTGTATGATCACATGGTGCGAGCAGACCAATTGCACCCAACCACCAGATCGTACAATGTGAGCACTTGAGCCCTGAGCTGTGAACTGATTCACTTGTTGAGTGTGAGCAGCAGACGGCTGCACGGCGTAAGGTCCAACCACATGGACTAGAACTAAATAACTTAGAACTGACAAAGACCCTGGTCTGCATGGCAAAGAAAAGACTGTATATGGACCTAATATTATAAAGAATGGTATTTAATAGAGTAAACATGGTCATTATAGGATAAAGTTAACAGTAAGGACTTTAAGTTATGACACACACACACACACACACAGTGCAGACACAGGCAGTAGCTGTGTAGTGATCTTTCATTACAAACCAGATTTAATTATCTGGTGTCTTAATTAAAATGACACACTGTGACCCAGAGAAATGAATACTGGCTACAGCTCCTGCCAAGACAAGAGCTGAAGACGCAAGATGCAATAATGATGAAATAAAAAACATGGAGGAAGACTGCTCTCAAACGCTAATATTATATTATTCTAATATATTATTATAATATTCCTGTCTGATTTGTCTCCAGTGAGAATATTGTTTCCCAAAAACTGGTTCACGACCCTCAGATGGTGACAAGAGATTTTTAGGTGGTTTTCTTGCATCATGAAGTTCGGTCATTTTCTGCTGTTCTTTAACATTTGAGTAGCACTAATTCTTCAGATATCACTCAGTCAACATACAAATCTAGAAGAAGAGACTCCTAGGACTCTTTAGGAGAGGAGTCTCTTCTTCTGCAGATGTTCCATCCTGACTCCACTCTATTCTTCTCCTCAGTCTCCTCCACAGTCTCCAGTGCTCAGACTGGTTGATCCTCAGGATCTAAACTTCTGCTCCTTGTAACCTCACCATTCCACTGTTCTTTCATTTTTTTAAAGGAAACATATGTGAGGAAAATGGTGTGATTGGTTGGGTTCAGGGTTCTATCCCTCAAACCACAGTAGACCAACGTGACAAACTACCAGTAAAAAGCTGTAGGACTCAAAAAAAAAAACTCTATTCTGGGAAATTGAGGAAGAAACCAGGTGTTAATCTTTTTGAATCTTGGTCAAGAACACCACCTAATCCTCCACCCTTTGGCCTGAGTATGACCCACGCAGGAGGAGCTCCAGTACAGAGCAGCGGTACAGATTGGTTGTAGACATAATAATAATACCAGAAATGCCTGCAGCGTCCTCCAGGCTCAACAGCTGTGTCACCAGACAACTGCAGTACAGCCAGGAGAACAGGAGATCAGACCAACATCAACGGGCAGAATTCCATCATGTTTCGTTCAGCATTCTGTGGCCAATTAGGAGGTACAAATTCTTCACCGTCTTCTTTGTCTTTCTGAGAGTCAGATGTCTGCAGGGCTGCATGTGGGACGAGTCCTGAGCCGATGTCCCACATCTGCCTGCGCTTGAATGATCCATTCATGTTGCAGCTCTATTCAGATCAGAGAAATGTAGAAACGCTGTCTCCCAACCAGGCACCATATTTGAAGGCAGACTGTAAGAGCCTCAGGCTACAAACTCACTGTTGTTCCCCACAGGCTGCAGAACAGTGTGAGGAACCTAATATAAATATGAACAAGATATAATGAGGTTTCAATGATACCCCTGGGGGTATCATTGAAAAATGCATAATAAGGAGTTAGACTTTTTTTTTTTTTTTCTTTTGAGTCACAAGAACATTTACGGAGATCAGAGTTTTCCTCTGTGGAGACAAAAAAAAAAGAAAATGAATACCAGTAAAAAGACAAATGTCTTCGATGACTCTTTCATCCCAGTCATCCTTCACAAGGATCTAGACTCCGATCTTTGTACTTGTGTGTCAGTCCTTGTTATTTCCTGAAATAGACTCATATTTCAGATACAAACAGATAAAGACCTAAAAGAAATTGACCAATAAAAGCACTTCATGTTCCACAGACGGCAAAAATGGATTCGCAGTAAAATGTTCTAATGAACTCATAGCCAAATAGGAATGGATTTTACTGCAGCATCTCACACTTGTCCAGTTAAAGGCACCAATAAAATAGCAACACATATTGAAGAAGCTGTATATACAGTGCACTCTCCTTCAATGACTATTTACATTGAAGATCCTCACTGAAGGGTCCTCTACGTTGATCTATGTCCATCTGTGTCTCCATAACTCCACCTCTTTCCTGTCCTGCCGTGGAACCAATGGTGACTGAGGTTTCTCTACAAATAAACAAAACAGCAAACAGTGAAACAAAGATTATCGAGAGGTCAAGAGTGATGAGGCTGGGGGACTGACCTTGACTCTGACCCAAACCTAAGGCCCTGTTGATTCCCCCTTAAACAAAGACAGAAGAAGAATTGCTTTTTTGTATAGACGTTTCAGGGGGAAGTTAAGGGACGTTAAAAAAGAAATGTCTTGAGGAACTTAGAGGACTCTTATTAAATGACTTTTAGAGGTTCACCAAAGAAGTGGAGGTGAAAACTACTGACAGTTTGGACCACTGCACTGATTCTAGTCGTTCCCGTTTCTCAGAGTTCCTCATACTTTTGTCACGTTTGTCGATGTACAATGACTAACCAGGCTGTTTGATGCCCTTCTTATTTTTGTAAAAAAAAACCTTCTGATGTTCTGAGCTCAGGAGGCAGGAAAAAGAAAACCATTCATTAGATGAAGATGAAAACACAGACTGGGAAAAGGAGGGAAGGACATTTTAAGGGGAGGTGAAACTGCATTGTAGAATGTTTTTCTCACAAGCAGAAAATCTTATATAGTTGAGGTCCCAGACCAGGTTAGTGCAGGACGTGTCCAATATTCCTGCTGTTTGATGTCTGTGGGTTAATGGGCAGCAACACCTGTGTCAATCAGGGTCAATCAGTGTCACCTGGTGCCCCCTCCCCCACACAGTCTTTGTTGTTGTGTGGCTAGTGTTCTTGTGTCTGGTAGGTTCAAAGTTCTTAGGTTGCTGTAGTTCCAGGCCTAGTCCAGTGTTTGTTGGAACAGAATGCTACGCAGACAGAACGGTTCTGACCCCGGATCAGATTTGTCGACTACTTGAATTGTTGCCTCAACACCAGGTATTTCAGGACCGGCAGGGAATTCTACTGACAGAAACTCCAGTCTTAAGTCCTGTTGGCTGAAAGAAAGGGAATCAAACTCCTCATCATTGTGACCCACTGCACTTCACACAATGAAATTTGACGTCTGCATTTAACCCATCACCAAAGTGAACAGTGGGCAAAACTCATCCATTCAGTCAACAACTACTGCACATAAAGTTCTTATCTCTCTGCAAGGTATCAGTCCGTGAAAATGGAGACCTGGTCACCGAGGTCTACAGGAAACCCAGGCATACAGACCAGTACCTCGTCCTCGTTGACCTTCACCACCCACCAGAACTCAGGACCCTTAAACACTGGATCCCATCCAAAAATGAGGGGGAATAAAGAGAACATACACACATCAGACTGGCCCAGCAAACTTGTGGCGCCCCCAGTTGGACCTTTGACAAATAGGAAAAAAAAAACCCACTCCACAACAGGAGGAGACAAATTGTGGAGTCCTGTGCATCAAGAGTATCTGAGAAACTACACTTTGGGGGTGGGACTGTGGGTTAGCAGTCAGCAGCAGCAGAGAGGGGGCGCAGCTGAGCTGTGACGCAGGTGCAGCAGTGAATGAGAGTTAATTAGAGAATCAGGCCCCTCCCTGTATTTGTAGAAGAGATCAGAGAGATGATGGACAAAAGTCTGTGGACAGGAAGAAGGAGGGGACTGTGCTACCAGAGCGTCCACAGTTATGGACAGGTGGACAATAAGCATCATTAAACTGGATGAACCTGACATCCAGTGTCAGTGTGACTGACGGTCAAGGACTCACCTGTTACAATGTTAAATGTTACAAGAAAAAATGTTTCTTTTTTTAATATAAAATTGATTAAACTCAAATGTGTGGGCATAAAATCAACATTGTAATTTTGCAAGGTTGGAAAACTTTAATTTAATTTTGATTTTGTAATCTTCCTCTATAGTTCCTTTTTTCCATCCTCTGAGCAAACATCTTCTAGTTCTGCTCCTTTTCAGAGGCCAAGCCATTCAGTAGTCTCATTGACTTCACCTACTTCCACCTTCCTCCATGTGACAGGCGAGGACAGAATGAATAACTCGGCAGCCGTCAGAGTCTTATGAGCTTGGTGCAACCAGGTGGAGTCTGACTCCACCCACCCTCTGCCAACTGCTGCGTCTGCACTTTATTTAGGAGAAGGGTGGTTGGAGGAGAGTCCCATGGCTGGATGAAGCTGACTGGTGTCTCCACCATCTTTGACTGTGTAGTAATGTCAACATCATGCCAGTTACATGTCTGGCCCAGGTTCAAGGTGGTTCTTTTGCAGTGAGAGACCAGGTCAACACCTGGGTGGTGGTGCAGACAGGCTGGTATCAACCTTCCTGGCTTGAGATATTGTTCCTCTGGGGTCAAGCATGAAAAAGAAAGACAAAGGTCAATGGAACTAAGGTGAAATGTGTATTTATCAACTGTGTTGTACTGTATGTCTGCAGGCTGCTGTAACTGAGGCGATACTGTAATCTGTAATCCCTGCACGGTTGAGTTGAGTATTGGGTAGTTCATCCATCCTAACCCCAACACAGTCTGGTTAAATAATATCTCAACACAAAACAATAGACTTCAGACATCTTGGCAGCACAAGTCCTCGTCACAACATGGTGCTTGTCCTTCAATGCAGAGCGTTTTTCTCCAAATGGTGGAGCAGCTATGAAGACTTTATCACTATGTACGATGCAGCACAGGTTTGTTGCCTGGGAACAACCAGTTAAATCAATATTTCAAGTAGGAATCCTGGAAGTGTCTGTTCAACACAGCGTTCTTTCTTTCTCTTTAAAGACATCGACTTCTTCTGTCTCCTCACTGGCTCATCTGCCCTGTGCTGTACTGTACCATGTGGTACCGGCCAGAGCAGACCTTTGGAGAAGGTAGGGATGTCGGACGGTTATACGAGTAATAGACAGTTTAAGTCGAGAGCATAACATAGCCAGCATTTCACTGAAACACTTACTGAAGCATATTGGAATATTTATAGATTTTTTTTTTTTCCGAATGTTCAAGGAAAGGCCACAGCTTTTTTCTATCTCCCCCGTTCTCCTCCCCCTCTAGTCCGACTCCCCCTTTGGCCTCCCATTTTGCCTCCGGCCTGGATGCTCCATCTCTGTCCCTCTTCTACACTACTAGTATATATATATATTTATATTTATATATGTGGAAAGCTGGGTATGTATTGTTTGAAGACAATCATTCTTCTCAGCTCATAAACTACAGCTTCTATGAAAAGACCTGTGTAAAATTCTTGTAGCTGAATCAAAACATTAGGCAGCATGATATCAACATTGAACTGCACACACACACACACACACACACACACACCTGATCTCCGAGGGCCCCCTCCCCTCACCCCTCCCGCCCTCTTTCAGCCTTTTATAGACTGATTTTGATTAACATCTGCGTCGACTCCATGAAAATTGAACCTGGAGGATTAATTTCAATTAGAATAAAAAGAGGGATGGCTTAATTCATTTACCGTCTAAATGAGCAACCTACTTTTAAAGAGTTCATTCCTCTCCAGAAGGGAGCTCAACTTTGAAAAGTAGGTTGGATTCACCCACTGTGAGAAAGTCAACACAGAAAAACACGTCCGTCTCCTCACAAACGTATTCATCCCCACGTCAGGGCCTTTGAATTTGAAAGTGTGTAAAGTGTGTTCCTCTTCCATGAAGAGGAACACACTGTGGTACCAGCATAACCTAAGATGAATGACATTACTCAGAATTATACATGAGTATAGATGAGTATAGATGAGGAAAACAACTCTGCTGATCAGACCAGTAACAGATGTGTTTGTGTTTGTTCTCTCCTCAAACTGTTTTATACATAAATGTATGTTTAGTGTCGTTTTCAGTAAAGACTCTGCAGATGTTTGGAGAAACCTGGAACTAAATATTACAGAGGAACATCAGTGTTTGATCAGAGCACAGCTCTCCTCTAATGAAAATGTACAATCCTCATAGGTTAATCTGCCCCCCTGGAAGACATTAGCAGATGTAATGTGCACACACACACACACACACACACACACACACACACACACAGACTGGTTATATTTACCAGCCTATCCTAGAGCTCTCCTGTGATTTCTCTTGGCTTTGGACATCTTTTAATCCTGTTTGCCCGCTCACATTAGCCTCCCACCTAAAGCTTACAGAACGGTTGACTCTCCTCAGATGTTTCCATCAACACTTCAGGTGCTACATTGTGTTTCTCCAACCTGTCACAGTTTTGACTTGGCCCGATTATTAGCGTGTCACTTCACGTTAGAGTCAAAACATCGGACTAACACGGTGTTCAGAGATTAAGAAAGAATAAAAATTAACTCCCAGCCCAAACAGACGTGTTCATAAAATCTGTTCTTTGGCAGAATTTTTTTGCCCCACATTTCAGGCAGCACGAGAAGTTCCTCTGACTTGTGGTGATTTTCCTTTAATTCTGCTGCTACAAGTAAAACCTCTATCATGATTAATGTTATGTTATTTGTTGGTAGTAGTTGGAAAGTAGTTGGTGCTTTGGCCCAGAGTCAATGTCAATGTCTCTGTGATTGGAGTGAAACCATCAAATCCCAAAAGTGAAGGTGAGCTCACCACCTGGAGGAAGGTTGACGAGGGGCTGGTACACTGACCTGGTAATAGATGGAAAGACAATAAGCACGTGGTCCCCTTAATGGACAGGGCAACTGTGCTGGTGGACAATTAACGTGTCATGAACTCTTGATCTCTCAAAGACAAGGGAATCAAGCAGATGCTGAGGTTTTTTCATAAATGTGGAGTTGGGTTTTACTTCTGGACTAAGAGTTTGACTGATGGTAGAAGTGGAAGATGAACAGATTAAAGCCCATCTCCATCAGTTACCATCAACACAGTCAATATAATCATTACTGTCCCACTGCACTGACCCTCCAGTGGACTCACCCCCCACAGGAAGACAGTGGTGGTGGTGATGGTGCAGTTTCATTTGGGTGGCAGGTGTGGAGACTGATGCAGCAGAAGACGTATGAATGAAAAACGACTTTCTTGTCTTCCCTCGTCAACACTAGTCAAATTTTTCAGCTTTGTCTGTTTCATAAAACAGATTTAAAAAATAATAAACTGCAGGAGAACGTAGAAGGAGAAAAACTGAAGTCGTATTTTTTCAGAGGATCTCTGATCTGCAGACTGTATGAGTGATGTATTTTTTTAACTTGTCCTTGTCACACACACAGGTACGAGACACAGACACACAAAGGAGGCAGCAGATGTCTGGACGTCTTTAATGGCCTTGTAATATCCAGGCAGGTTCCAGGCTGTTGGAGTGAAATCTGTTACGATCCGTTCTCACCTACTGCCTCTGGCAGGAACACCTTCCACACTCTATTTAGGTCCATCTGGAGGCTACACAGTCCATACACACACACACACACACACACACACACACTCCCCTTCACAATATGAAATATGGCAGAAATAGTGCTATGATGAGAAGCCATTCTTTTCAGTCCTTAAGGTTAGAGAAACACGGAGGTGTCTTAAAAACACACTGCTGCATTTTGACCGATTTTGAGCCCCGTACATGAGGTGCATCACATTTTAACACCACCCTGTTGAAAATATAGGGATTGAAAGTCAGTATACGGTAAATTCAAATACACTATACGTCTGTGACTGGGTGGACCATCAGGTCAAGCTGCAGTCAGACCAACAGTCCAACAGTCAGTCCACAACAGCAACAGAAAAACAGCAAAAACCGCCCAAAGGTCAGAATGTGAACTTGGCCACAGTGTAAAATGAATAAAGAACAAGGAAAAAAAACAACTGCCTTTTGTCCAGTTATGAACAAATACCACTAACTCTGTTTGTGAACTAACTCTGCTGTAATAACATCAAATATGAACAATGCCCCCTACTGCTGTGCACGAGTGTGTGCTCATTAGATTTCCAACCTACAGCAGCAGCAGCAGCAGCTGTAGCTCAGTCCTCTGTGCAAGGTTCAGGGGGAGGAGGAAACAAACACCGTCCACCACAGGAGGCCTGTGGATAATTGTGTTTTTATGGTTTATACAAAAGTACCGTGTGATGCAAATTTGTGTGCGTGTGTGTTTATGTGTGTGAGACAGTGTGTTGAGTCAGTCAATGGCCCAACATGGAGCCAACATGTCTTTTTTTTATCTCTCCAGGTTTGATTTTGTTATAATGTTGTTATACACACACACACACACACACACACACACACACACACACATCAGTTAATGGAAACACAAATCCAACAAAAACAAAGTCAGAAAGTCAGAGTTTTCCATTTGAGAACATCCATCCATCTCCGTCACAGGGACAGCAGTTAAATTCCAAACACCACCTAAATTGCATCTTATGGCACCAGCCTGGACTTACCTGCAGGATTGACCATAGTGAGTGGCTAAATTATTAAATGATTGTTTATTATTGTTCCACATCAGACATAACGTCATAAAAATAGCCTGTAATAAATAATTATACGTATAATTACAACACTCTCCTTGCTGTAGGAGGTGCTGTTCCACCCTGAACCACCTGATCTTACAGAGAACAGGAGAACTAATCCTTAATGTGTTTGGACCAATGGAAAGATCTGTAGAAAATCCATACAAAAAGAACTTGATACAGAAAGTCAAGGCATGAACCACAGCTTTAAGTGTCTTTTGTTGGTAGTGTGTGAAGAACTCAAATTTAAACTTTACTAACAATAAGTGTGGGTGATTAAAATATGTAAAAGTAGAGAAAATCATCATCACCTGTTGATCTCTGACGAGCAGCAAGTTGGTGTTGGTGTTGGTGTTGGTGTTGGTGTTGGTGTCTGCAGCTGCAGAACAAGTGAAACCAAGAGGAAGACAAAACAAAATCTTTTTATCTTTTTTCTATTTTGGATCGGAACTGAAATGAATCAGTAACACAGTTAACATTCTCTGTCCTTGCTCTCCTCCACCGTGATGGCATTTAAAACAGTGCGTCTGCGAGGCCTGCACGGAGCAGCTGGAACAGCTATGAAATACGTCTCACTCACTGAGCACCAGGGGGCGCTAAAGAAGAGAAGGCAATTCTTTTAGGGTGGTTTAAATGTCATTTTTATTCACAGTGGAACTGGACTGTTTGAAGGTCACTGTCAAATCATCACAGTTGTCCTGTAGCCTAAAAAAAACTCACACTGTGTAAAAGCTCATTATTCCATATTTTAATTTCATCCAAACTGCTTGAGGCTAAAGTCCCATCATCAACAGACAGCATGCATCTGGTCAGAGAGCCATGGATGGATGTTTATTAAAATGTTTCATTTCCCACAGTCATTGAAGGCACCACTTCTTATTCTTTCTGCTACTGAAGTCATCTCAGTCAAACCACAGGGGAACATTTCATTATTCATGTTGATGTTTTTATTGATGATCTTTTACAGCTGTTGTGTTGATTATTTTAATCCTTGTGACACTCGTGAACCACATGGAGACTGAGACTGTGAGAACCTGATGTGTCCAAAAAAAAAAAACTATAGTGAAAATAAGAGATAACAAGACCAGTCAGTTGTCAAAGTGAGGACATTCTTCTCCTGGCATTTGTCAGCCTACAGTGAAGATGAATAGAAAGGGTGGAGAGGGTGGAGAGGAGCAGTCACTCTTCTCCAGAGAACCTGGAGTGGAGCTCATGGCAGCGACGCTGCATCAGTGAGAACAACACACAGAGAACATTCATCACAACTGTTTCTGACACATGGACCCACAGTAACACAGGGTGGAGGCAGCGGAGGATGGAGGGAATCATCATCATCCTCATCATCCTCATCCTCATCATGATCATCATCATCCTCTCAGCGAGGGACACCTCATAAGGTCATAAGTTAAACTGTGTTTATGACGTGTTGGTTTGTTTGTTTGAGCATCAACACAAGTTCATGTAGTGTTTAATAAAAGATGAAGTTTGTTTCCCAAACACAAACACACGATATCAAATGTACCAACTGTGAGGGTTAGATGTTTTAGAACCACCAACAACCATTGGTCCACTGTAGAAGAATGATGGAAAAATCTTCCTTATCAATAATGTTCAGTGAATCCACGTTCATCAGCTACTTCACTGACATTGGTGCCACTACCTTCTTATCTTCTACTAACATCCACTGTTCACTGTTCTGGTTTTACATCTCCACCCATGTGGTTTCTGTTGTATTTTGATGTAAATTAAATTAATATATTCATCCGTCTATCTGTCTGTCTCTCTGTCTGTCTGTCTCTCTGTCTGTCTGTCTGTCTTACTATGCACAAAACATCTGTGTTGCCAAGTACTTTCCAATATTTGTACTTTGTTGAACATTTTCTGATACTATTCAGAAGATACAGACCAATCACACAACAGTTCTTGGAATGACGTCACTACTAGAAGTTTCCAAATATACAGTTAAACCCTAAGGATGAAGGTGTTCCATAGAGGTGGACTTTGACAACATTGTTAATGTCAGTGTTTGACAACCACAGCTCTGGGACTATTTTAATTCAACACAAGTTAATAACTTTAACAGAGTTTTTTTTTTATCCACTCCAATCAAAACAGAAACATTTCACATCTGGAGGTGCTCAGATGGAGTTACAGCTGCAGAAGAAAAGCTGTGACATCAACTCATACAGACTGCACCGGCAGAATTACACTGAACAGGTGAAAAGTAAGAATGGAGAAAAATGAGTCATAAAGGAAGGAGAGAGGAAGGAGCGGCTGCTGATGTGACAGTCCTATTATGAAGAAAGATGAGCTGGAGAAAAATGAGTTTTGAAGAGATCGCTTTTTTCCTTAAGCCTCACTCATCGTCCCCTTTCTCTCTCTCTTTCTCACCACTTAACGTCCCTCCTCTCTATTTGTCCCCCGTGGCTGCCAAGTAGATGAGGAAGGAGACGTCCAATATTTGTGCCCATACGGATGATTATCATTTTATCTTATCAATTACCACAAACCTTCCAATCTCTACTCTGGCTCTGGCTCCATCATTAACTTCACCTTGGACAGTTGTGAGTCTGTCCTCCATGGGAGACACAGTTGTCCTGTGTCACAATCTCTGAACAGCTGAACAATCCTGAATGGAGACTTCGGACAAATCCTCATCTGCGTTGGTAGAGAACCCAAAATAAATGGTCCACCAGCATCTTCTCAGCTTTCCAAGAGCCTGTTTGTCACAGCTGCCGTGATCAGCATGCGACACGATTGGTCCATCATCTAATCCGTTACCGGGTCGCAGGGGTCTCCATGACTGCCACCCAAATCACACTGCTCCATACTGTGGGACTTGTGAGTCCACTGGAAGTGGAATAATCTTTTCTCTTGCCAGGAAAATCCATCTTGTCATCATCTAAGTTGGTCTGATTCTGGTGGTACCAGGCGGTACAGTGCAGTACAGTACAGTTTACATTATAAGTGAAAGAAAAATAATATTGTGCCAAACAACTCCAACCATTTGATGAAGGTTTATTTATTTTACACTGTGGGCAACAAACCAATTAAAACCCACTTCTCTTCCCAACCCATTTTCTCACATGCAGACGGACAGACATGTAGACCTGCAATCTTTCCAAATTAAACTAATCCAATCAGAGCAGCACAGGTGCAGCCCAGCTGAGCCTTCCCGTGGACGGCCCATTTAGTCGGGTTTTTTCCTGGAGTTCTTTGTCAGTTCACGCTGAGCCGCTGTCATTGGTTCAGTGTTTGCCACATGTTTGTAGTAGTTTGGAACATTTTACAAAGACCATAGTTCTCCCTGTGTTTGAATATATTTCATCAACACCAATCGTTCAGTCGTCTGTATCTAAATATTGTCTGTATCCTTCATATTTGTGAAGATTTTCTGAAGTTCTGCGTGACTGCGTTATCAGTCACATGGTACCACTCAGCTGAAAATGAGGATCTCACTGATGACATCATCATTAATACCTACTGGGCTTCAGGGTAATGTAATAGCATCGTAGAAGAACCCAGTGATGCCACCAAACTGGAGAAATGAGTGGATTTGATCTGTTGTTCTGACACCAAGACTCATTTACTGAGTGGGATTTGATGTTGAATGTTGCCCTGTTATCTGGTGCACCTTCTGGTCTGCTCCACTCCAGTCCCTCCTCAACTGGACAAATCTCAGACCAATTGTGTTATGATGGATGGATGGATTAGAGACACTAGGAATAGACAGAAGACAAGAGACAGAGCTGGAGGTGGAGGAGTTAAAGATGCTACAATACCTACGTAGGTGGATCTCTTTGGTCTGTTCATGTAAGAAGTAGCTTCCAAGCCAAAGACACCCCTGTGGACACCCCCTGTGGACACCCCTGTGGACACCCCTGGTCCAAAGGAAACACCAGAGTGTACAGTGTTGGACACATAGACGATGGTGTTATTTGCTCTATTAAGCGTTGGTGATAGGGTCCACGGGACCGAGATAATGTCCACGTTGACTCCTGCCATGTGTCTGATGAACATCAATCAGCCTGTAGCACCATCAGCCTCATCCACACTCACTCAGTGGTTTAATAAACTACACACACCCTGATTAGATCCCATGTGTCCTTGTGCCTCAGCAATGCGAGGAGGAAATTGAGTTATTTGGCCCAATGATGAGAGGACGACTCTGGGTAATTAAAGTGTCTCACAGAACAAATAGGAACCTGGTTGTAGCCCTGATTCATTAAATACACTAAGCCTGCTTTATTAACTATCTTGGCGCTGCTTTCATGTAAAATGTACATTTTAATGGATGAAGTACCAAAGGGAGGTGATGTACCAAGTGATCAAACTCATAGTCAGCCGTTACGCGTCAAGTCCTTTGCCATTGATGCCATGAATTCCCTTCATAAGAGGTTTAATTAAAATCTAAAGTTTTCCTCCAAAATACGACCCATTCAGGAACTGTGGGAGCAAAAAGTTAGAAATTAAAGTAGGAAGTGTCCACCGAGCAGGTGAAGTCCTGAACTACAGACGGACACCAGACTTACCATCAGCTGTAACACTGAGCTGAGACGCTGCATGGACATGAGACAGGAGTGTGTTGGTCTTATGGACACCCAGCTCTGTGGTTCAGGACAGTGATTGTTCTTCCAGTCAAACGTCAGTCTCTTCCCTCAGTCTGTTCTGTTGTTTCTCTATGGTTTTGTGTGTGTGTGTGTGTGTGTGTGTGTGTGTGTGTGTGTGTGTGTGTGTGTGTGTGTGTGTGTGCCAAGCCTGGTATTAATACACTTATGGGAGGGGTGTCAATTGGACTCATACTCATCAAATACTGATAACTGAACTAATATCTGTATTTCCTGAATTTTATTTCTATTTCTTTGTAACCAGCTGACAGTCTAATATCGAAATAATCAGTGATGTCAATAGTTTCACTTTGTAACGTTTGGTTTCTAATTGGAAAACCGTGTCGTTATTATTACTAGATGAACACGTTTCAAGTTTGATACGAGCTCCAGATTTATCTGTATTATTGGTGATTTTGACCACAGTGTAATTGAACAGTGTCCGGGCGCCATCTAGTGGCAAAGCAGGGCTCTGGCTTTCGACAGACAGTTGATTAAATAGAGAAAATGTTTGTGTTTGTGTTTGAACCCCATTAAAATGATTCAAAGGAGAATAGATCTGATTTCTTATTTTATACTGTGTTTAATATTTAATGGGATGAGTTTGGAAATTAATAAAAATTAATGCATTCTGCTGTGGCACTGCTTAAAAATGCACGGCTACACATTAATGTTGCTTTAAAACACCAAACAGAAACTGCTCATGTTTTCTTAATGCAGCCTTTTCGGCCTCCACGTCTGCCTGAAGCTGTGACCAACACAGAACTATTCACCATGAAGACGTCACCTCTGGGATTTGTTGACCGTGATCAGTAGAATTCACCTCCTCCTTAGTCAAACACATACAGCCATTGTTGTTACGCAGCGCATCCACAAGGTGGCGGTGATGAAACAACATTTTATTTTCATGCTCAGCCTGTTACCAATAGTATTCCTTGTTGAACATCGTTGCAGTTAATAAGTTAGTGAGTGTAACTACCACTAGTAGAATAACATTTACCAACATCCAACTCTTCTGAGCTTCTCTTGTTACTGGACCATCCTGCTGTTTTCATGTCAACTAAAGGTTCATTGGTTTGGACAAATACAAGGAGCTGTCCAGCCATGGTCCATGGTTGTCTTTGGAGGAACCAGGCATGAAAATGAATGAGAAGTTGAAGAAAACAAAGTTGTCAAAGTCTCATCGTTTGTTCCATGACTGTGTAGATGTGTAGATGAGAAATTTGTGACAATATTATTTTTAATATACTTTTGAAAAAGACAGGCGGAGACAACGGACAACTTCAACACATCAAAACATGTCCTCATTTACACATTTACATTTTCACCTTCACCACATTCACAATATTTCATCTGATTAGAAAATACTTAACCTTCCAAAAATATCATGTGACCCTTTCGTCTTCTAAACGTGACCTGTCCTCAGGGTTTACAACAACCCTGCCACAAAATATTAAGACACTGTACTTGTAGTCACCTGAATCCTACATGGACACACTGTTTGGAGACAGTGATTACCTGAAAACTACAATGAGGACATTTCATAATTTGGTCAATGTCTTGACAATGTCTTGACATTACTGAGAAGACCTTGGACGTGATATGAGAACCGTGAGGGTGGAGCCCCCTGCAGGTGAGAGGAGAGTTCATACAAACTGAAAAACCGTATAGTGTCTATGCTAAGCTAACATGCTGTACAGTTTGCTCCAGAATGGTCTCCTTGATGGCACGTGTGACTCAGGTGTTGTCTGTCAGTCAAAGTAATAGTTCTGAATGAAGTAGAAGTTCATGCTGGTGAAGACCGGGTTGTGCCTGTAGATGAGCGCCTTCTCCTCCTCCTCCACACTTGGGAAATGATGGTTATTCTTCATGGCTGAAAAGAAAGAATTTTAATATGTAACAATATACAAGGATTTTGGTGACATGGTTTATAAACTACATTTTCTTCACTATTTCACCAGCTGCTTTTTCTGACCACTCTCTGGTCACTCTGGAAGTTCTCCTCCCAGAAGCTCCTACTGGCATTCATTCATTCATTCATCTTCATCTACTTGTCCATTGCTGGTCCACCCAAATCACAGGTGCTGAGCACACAAGAGGTTGTGTGGGTCGGGGCGCTGCTTTGTTCAGGACACCTCAGTTCAGGCAACCTGGCAGACGGTGTATTTGAACCTGACACCATCCAGACCCAATTCCCATCCCTGGACCATCACTGCCCACCACATATTGGTATTTCTACTCAAATACGGGCAATGACAAGAACTCTTTGTCTCTTTTAGGGTCTCCTCAGACAGAGGAAGAGTGACTTTGACCACCTACAACAAGGTGGACATGAAGCTTCTCTGTCAACAGCACAATCCTGCACCGACAGAAAGAAGACGTTATAGCTCTACAAGAGAAACTGTGGATCTTCTCACATCTCACATCACACAACCTACTGTGTGTGTGTGTGTGTGTGTGTGTGTGAGTGTGTGTGTGGAGAGCTGAGTTTTATGAACAGACAGTGTTGGACAATATTGATGTTTTAGATTAGGAACCACAGCAGGGAAGACACATGAACTGGTGCCTAGATAACAGAAGACACAAGATGTCCAGGTGCAGGAGCACAACAGTCCACATTCAGAAGTCTGACCAATATTGTCATGTCATGTGACTGTAGAAGAAGAACGTCTGAATCACTCCATGTCCTCTCCTACAGCATCTATCAATCTCTTCTTTGTCTCCTAGTTGGTAGCTCCATCTCTAGGATCAATCTCTCAATCTGTCTTCTCTAGCTTTTACTCCAAACCTTCCTGTCTGTGTTGTCCCCCTAATCATCTCACTCCTGATCCTGTCCATCCTTGTCTCTCCTATCTCCTATCTCTCATCTTAGCTATGTCTCTTGTCTTCTGTCTCTAATCCATCCATCATGGCTGGTCTCACCACCGTCCCTCCACCTCAGCTGATCACTCCTGCATGTTTTTTTCTAGTTTCTCCAGTTAATGGTTGGTTCATGGTTCATGTCTGGTCTGTTGTCCAGTAAGTTCCTGTTTCATAAAACCCTGTTTTCTGACACGTTTTCAGATTTAGACCATTTGGTGGCTCTGCCGTTAGCGTGCAGCAGAGCTGTGTGAAGGGGCAGTAGAATCATTATTAAAAAAAAAAATTATTTAAAAAAAGAAAAAAAAACTGACACACAATGCAGCCCTGTAGATGGCAGTGATGAACAAATAATTTCATGAACAAAATTGGGGTTTTTTTTAAATAAAAATACATTTAACAACGTAGGAAGGACATGTTTAATGTCCCGACACACAATATCACATATCAAAATGTGATTTGACAACAGAATTACCTTCAGAGACAAAGAAGCTGGCCGTGTAGAAGGACGCCCTGGTGGCAGACGTGGTGTGGACCATCCCCGCTTTGTCGATCCACTCAAAGGGACTCTTTTCTGGATGATACTGAACTGCGTAGAATGGGTAACGATAGGCTGGGGAGAAGACAGAAGGATCTGTGTCTCAACATTCCTCTGTGAAGTCCACAATCAGCTGAACTAAACCTTTACCTTCCATGGAGGAGATGAACTCTATCTTCCCATCAGTGTTGGTCGACAGGATCCTATAGAACTTCTTCAGCTTTGAGTTTTGGCTAAAGTTCTTTGGGTTAGAAATGCAGTAGAAAAAAAAACATAAGATATTCAGTTTTTTTCTTTGAGAATATAAATTTATAAACATATATATTTACTGAATGGTGTAAATAGGTGAAGTCTGAGGAAGACTCAGGCTTTTGACCAGTTGGAATGCGTTGAATCAGTTTTCAGTTCCAGGTCAAACAGTAACATGTGTCACATTATTTGCAGACAGACTAAGTAAGAACATATTGTATCACATCAGAACACACAAATGTTTGCGGCTCCTTGAGAACACAGTGAGCTGAGATAAGAGCTCAACGGCCTTTCAACAGGTTGGAACCTTCACTGTGTTTGCCATCGTACGTACAAACTGACGGCCATGAAAAGTCAAACTGTGTTTGTTTTTGTTTTTTTTGTTTCAGACCAAGGCTGTCAAACTCATCGTCAGTGCAGTTCCCCTTGAATGGCCACTTATAACTGAGAGACTCCATGACTGTAACTGACAAAAATATCATTGTTAATGATTCGCTAAAATAATCCATTTATGTGGTAAGAAAAAAAAAAAAGACTCAGTACTTTATTATGAGGTAAAAGTTTTAAGACTCCTCTCAAAACAAGCCAGTGAGAATAATATTTTACATTATGGCCTTTTCTCCACAAACCTTCCCTTCACACTAACTAATATGGTGTCATAATCTCAGCTCTAAAAACCTTTGGTTTAGATTTTAGTTTGAAAGTATGGTTTGTTGTTTCTTCCTGAGTGAAGAGAGAACAGATGAAGGAGGAGACTGTGGTTTTATTCAAATAAAGCTTCAAACCAGATCCTATTGGACTTGAATAAGGGTGGATTTCTATTATTTTATTTTAAATATAAGCAGCAGATAAAATATGATATATTTTTGCTGCAGCAGGTAGAGGTCAGTGTTTCACACACGTTTTTTCGTGAATAACCCAATTTATGGGACTACCTAATATCACTCGTATGACAAGGAGGTCTTCACTGACACTGACATGGCTAATACTATACAGAAGTGCAGATGAAAATACCTGCATGGAAAGACTCCAGCTGTGGAAGTTTGAAGTAATGTTTTCTTCAGCCAGACTCTGCATCAGGTCCTTGGGAAAACCTTGGAAAAGTCGACTGGAGCGGGCCTCTGGGACAAACGTGTAGAACGTAGAACCATATTTAGAAAAAGAAGAATAAGAAGAAATATAGAAGAGATTCAAGTGCAAACTACATTGTAATGGTAAAAAAAGTGTATTTTCATATTTCTGCTGATGTCTGTGTTGTTTAATACCAACTCCTTAACCACATGGGACAGACGGTACAAGCTGAGCATTGTTTCCTGTTCTTTTGACTGAAAACTGTTTCTAGTAACACCACCTGCACAACAGGAGGTCAAAAGATGTTACCATGGTGACACTGTACAAGTGAAATGATATGTGAACCATGTATGGTGTTAGGAAGAAGATACAGACGCGCTTGAATGATATAAAAACGCCCTGACCGCTCCATCCTGTGTGTTATCTTGTTGGCTGTTCGTGCTCAGCCAGAAAATAAAGGACCATTTGAGACTTTCTTTTCTTTTCTTTTCTTTTCTTTTCTTTTCTTTTCTTTTCTTTTCTTTTCTTTTCTTTTTTTTATATAGACAAGGTCTTTATTTAGTGATATGTGGTTAAAGAACCCGTGGACACAGAAAGTTTCCACCACAACATCAATATATGCAAAATACATGAACACACATATATTAACCTATGAGGGTTAGGGAACAAATACATACGTTTTTCATCTATTGTCTAAGTAGGTTAATTAATAAATCCTGACCCAACTTTGTGAAGACCACCTGTGATGGACTAATACAGTTGTTGGTGTCTGTCTGTCTGTCTGTCTCATCCTAACCCTTCTGTCTTACTGACTAATAAAATCCTTAACCTCACATTTCCACAAACTTCCCAACGTTCCCAGAGCAACAGTCAAATGGTCCCTGGTCACCGTTGGTTCTCAGACTGTGAGACCTGAAGGACACAGTAACTCGTGACACGTCAGAGCGTCTGAAGCTCCTACATTATCAACCAAATTCCCAGGTCTTTCCCGGGTATTTTCTGTAACAGCCTGGGGACAAACTTGTCGGAGCCCGTCTGTAACCTGACCAAACACGTGATCAAACACTGTATCCCTTCAGGTGTAGATAAAAAGAAGAACCAGGGAGGGAACATCATTGCTTAATCCATGTTCCAAGAAAGTTGTTTGAGTAAATAAAGGATTGAAATAATTTTGCTTGCAAATTAATAATAATAAAAAAACAACAACACACCAATATCATGGACCTTGGAGGTCAAACTCTTCTGTTTCAACCATTTTGTTTTGTTTTCACCACTTCATAATATCAGCCGACCAACGTTCCCATCGGACCCCTAATGAAAATAGGGATACTCCTGAGGGATTAATGAAGTTCGATCTATCTTTTCACACTCGATCAAGTGTTGTGTTGGAAAATATCAGCAAAATGTGACATCAGACATCCCTGCTGCAGACCAATCAAACGCAGCTAAATGGGAATCGGTTCGAATCCATTTTCATTCCATACATTTCATTCCATGGGAAAATACCTTGTGTGAAGTGGAGAGGCAGAGCCACGCTCTTAGTATCTGTGAGCGTCAGCAGGTTCTTGTTGGCGGTGAAGACTGACAGCTGCTGAAAACCCTGGCAGGTTCCCCACACGGGGAAATAGTCCTGGTTCTCGTTGGCCTGCAATCACAGATTATTATTATTATTATTATTATTATTATTATTATTATTATTATTATTATTGGAAGAAAACTTTATTGATTGTTGGTTTATTCATTCATCTTCATCCTAGTCTTCCTGTGGCTGCACAGTCAACTGGAAGTTCTGTAGGTCTGGGCGGTGCTGTGATCCTGAAAACCCAAACCTATTTCTTTCATTGTAAGGCTGAGTTGGTACGCACGAATAGAGTTGTGATTAATTTTCCCTGAGATAGACTGGGCTAGAGCAGCCGTCATGTTCTACTAATCGTCATGGTCCTCACTGACCGTGAACTTGACTTTCTTTTTCTAACAGAAACTTGTCAACAGCCTAATGTCCTCACAGTTTTGTTTATGTCTGACGTCCCTGTGGCAGCGAAGTGAACAGTCCTTCTCCATTCCCACATTCCATTCATTCCAATGTCTTGTTTTAAGGCTTTTTTTCACTCAATATCTTCTTTATATCTATGTGAAAGTCATTTTTTAGTTAAAGTGACTTCCAAAACCATCCATATTAAAGCATATTAATTCCAGCCGTGTGTTTTGACAAGAAGGTGATGCGTACCATGGTAATGGGACGACAATACCATATACCATAGCGAACATCGACCTCCAACCCCCCCCCCCCCCCCCCCCCCCCCCCAGAAAAAAACCCAACCCCCCCCCGAACCGCCCCCCCCACCCCCCCCCCCCCCCCCCTCCTTCAGGCTGTGTTGACACACGTTGGTCAAAGCAACTGGAAATAAGTCACTCTGCAGCGACTCTCCAAATTTAAAGAAGAAAAAGACAAAGAAAGAGGTCACCAAGTACCTTCAGAGCCAGTTTGTAAAAGATCTTGGCGGCGCGGGTGTACTCGGATGTCTCAATGTCTACGTCTCCTCCTGGCAAAAGAAGTCTGAAAGGAAGCAGTGGCTCCAAAGTCAGAGAGTTTCTTCTTTTCTTTTTCCTTTGCATTGTCTTTTGTTCAATAATGAAGAGCTATAGAAACAGTGTCGTTGTTCTATTCAAATAAAATCAGAGATATTTTAATGGCAGATAAATAAATAAATACCATATACATTATTGAACTTACCCGTTTATGGACTGGAACAACTTATTGTATTCTGCCTCAGTGAGATTGATCCTGTCAATGGAACACAAGTCAAATGATTGGACTTTCATCGTGGTTGGTTGGTCTGTCAATAGTTTTGAGTGAGAAGAAGAAGATTGCTGCTGAAATGAGTGAACAAGGAAACATCTACACCTGACGTTGTGAGGACCACGGTTTCTACCCAAACGAGAGACAAAAACAATGTTCTGAAACCCACTCCACCTGGTCTTTGAGCAACTGTGAGAGGAGTCACTCCTCACAATCAGGACCAGGGGTTAGAATCTTACTGTCGCTGAAGACAAGCTGCTTGTCTGATGTCAAGACTAAGGTATTAATGATGTACTGTAGGTATTTCCTAATAATAACCCTGAAGTACTGTTTTTCTGGTCTGACCAGAATGTGAGATGAGTCGAGTCACTTGACTTGTTTCAGTGAAGGTGAATTTCCTCCATCCATGAATGAATCCATGGTGAGTTCAGTCATTTTTGACTATATGCTAACAGAGTAGCCGTGAACTCCTGGACATTGTCTCCGTACCTGATTGGTGCAACCCTGGCCCCGGCTCCCTCCAGGTATTTGACGTAAGAAGCAGCGATGTAGGAGGAACCCTGAGCAAACGTGTCCTCGGGCAGGTTTTCTTGGGCCAACACACCTGAGCAGAACATGTTCACAGTTTCTCAGTCAAACTCAGCGTTGACTCACTGTTGTACAAAACAACACAACCAACCACCTTCATACCTGGGCTGATGACGTACGTATTTGTCACCACTTAACCACTTAACCTACATTAGAAAACAGACGTGTTTCATAAGGACATTTTGACCCAGTGTAGTTCTGTGTTACTTCACTTTTAGACACAGCAGTTTTACAATCAGGGCTTTTGACTTAAAACATCCCCCGTCCCCTGTTTCCAGTCCTCAAATGTTGTGCTATCTCCTTCCCCCGGTGAACCCCCCCGCCCCGGGGGCTGTACCACCAGGAACTATCCTGTGGGACTTGGGCAACAGGTTTTCCTGCTCTGTGCAGGTGTTGCTGTATTTTGGGGCGTCCCAAACCGTGGCTGCTGTGGACCAGGGGCCCTGGTGTGGATCTTTCACTGAGTTTTCCTCACTAGTTTCTCCAGTGCCCAGCCTTCCTGGTTCTTTCTTTATTTCTACTGTAATATTCTATCTGTCTTTCACCCTGGGGTCGCCCCCCCTTTCGTCCTCCCTACTGGGGTTATTTTTTTCTTGGGAGTCGTTTCTCAGCTGATGTGAAGGTCTGTAAGGGCAGGAGGTTGTAATCACTGAAAATTATGTTGTAAATGCTCAATAAATAAACCGATTGGACGACTGGTGGATTTTTCTTTGTTAACCTGAACTTGCACAGATGAAAGACACTACATACTGAAGGAGAAGGTTGGTTGGTACTAAACGCTCAAAAGTCAAAAAGTCCTTTGTCCTTCGAGCAATGAAACTGTGCAACTGCTCTCTGGAGGAGAGAAGAGGGAACAAACTTACAAACAATATCCCTATATATACTTTGTACTTTACTGTAGTACACTCATATATCCCTGTATATACTTTACTACTACACTTACTACATATGTGTATGTGTAAGTATATGGGACTGGATGTATGTGTATACTGTCTGTGCTGCACGATGCACGTGTAGGTGTGAGTGTGTGTCTGTTTATCTATATGCATGAATATATATATATATATATATAATAATTAAGACTGCGATTTGTCAACAACATCACACACAGTAGAACCTAGTAGTGGATGGAACCGATCTGTCTACTACTGACCTTCTGCTCCACCAACACCAACTGTCCGCTGTTCCCTCTTCTGCTCTGACAGATTCTGATTGGTTATTGGTTTGAATCTTGGATTATTTGTTCTGCTGCCGAGACATCGGTCCCTAAGAGACACTTTTATCTATATATATATATATATATACATACTTGTGTATGCCCAGAACCTACGTCTCCCTTTTGCCCCCACATGCTGAGCCAGATCCGGGCCTGTTTTCGATCGTTCCCCGCGTCAGTTGCATCATAGTGACTCGAATCCATCGAGCTGACACGGAACTTCGTAAAGACAAGGACGGATTGAGCCGAACCTTACCGATGATGGGTCGGTCATTGAGTCGACTCCCCTGCGCTGCACACACAACGGAACCGCACCGGTGACACAGAACCGCGGCCATCAGCAGCAGCGCCGCAGCCTCCCGGCACATCCGGAGCCACATGTCGCAGAAAAGAGATGGAGGAGCCGGGATTCTGCAGCGGAGGCCCGGTGAGGACGGAGGCTGATGTCTGTGGAAGGAGAGCAGATGAACAGATGAGTCTCACTGGGAGGTCACAGAAGATGAGTCCAAAATGAAGGTGAGACCTTCGCTGCTCTGAGTGGAGATGCTGTCAGAGGAGACTCCGCTATTTCTCTCTTCTCCACCCACTCTTATATGGAGTCACCGATGAGGAATCAGACAGAACCAGTCACGTGTGGATCTTCCTACCTCAGGCACACGTCACACAACTCCTCTCCCGCCCCCCAGCCCCCACAGCCGCTCCTCCCCTCCCCGACCGGTGAGTTCGGATTCCAGACCAGACAGATCAGACCCCTCCTTCCTGCTTTATTACTCAAATACAGTTTCAAAAAATGTTGTTGAAGGAACTGGTGGTGTTAACAAAAGTATCATTCATTCATCTTCTTCTGCTTGTCCAGATGGCTCCACCCAAATCACATTGCACCATATTGTGAGTCTTCCTGTGGGTGGTGAGCCAACAAGAAGTGATGTGGGTTGGGACGGTGCTATGTCTTCATTGTCATTATTATTATCATCCTTGCACATCTGTTTCCGGGTCACAGGAGAACCAGTATTCACTGTCTTGAAATCCAACTGCAACCAACCAGCCCCTGATGAACCTTTCTGTGGGAAGAGCTACAGTGGGGGACACATGACAGAGTTCCAAAGACTATTGGACTGACAGGATGGAGACAACAACGACCACCAACCGTGCAGTTGTTGGAAATTCCTGATGGTCGTAGACAAAGATGAAGAGGAGGGCGATTGATCCTGGAGATGGAGCAACCAGGTACCAGGTACCAGCAGACAAAGAGGAGATTGATGGATGCAGTTAGGGAGGACATGGAGGTAGTTGGAGTCAGAGTAGAAGATGGAGAGAACAGGGGGAGATGGAGAAGGAGGATTCACTGAGGAAACACCCGAAGAAGAAGGGAGAAGAGAGAAGACGCAAAGAAGAACATATACAGTATGTATGTATAAATATATACAGTACATTCTGCACTCTCTCCCTGAGAAAAGGGATAAGCTGAAAGGAGAAGGAGAAGAAGGAGACTCTCTCTGAACTGTGGACTAAAGAGTAAATATTGCAGAAACCAAACTCCCTCAGAGTCTCTGCAGGTCCAACTGTCTCCTCGTTTAATACTAGAAACACACAAAAAAAAAACCCTGCTCCTGATCCAGCCCCAAACAACAGTTTAATTTTGTCATAATATCTTCAAAATAACTCCATAACACAGAAATGATTCTGCTGATGCACAAGAGCACAGCTGCTGCCATGGACTGAGTGAATCAACGCTTTCAGAGGAGGAGACGTCTGATTCATCAGAGTGCAGGTTCTGACAAGGCCCCAGAGCTTAGAGTTCTTCTCAACTGTGATAATAAAGGTAGTAAATAATACAAACAATTTAGAAATATTGTGTTATCTGACACTGTAAGCCACTGCCTCAGGGGACATCGCTTTGATAAGACTTCAGGTCAGGTTATTTTATGGAATGTGTGTCAAAAAAAGTCAGAGACAAATGGAACACAAACAAACGTGTCCCTAGAGGTGATTCAAGGTGAACCTTCATTGAACTTCTCCTGGAAATGTGCTAAGTTTCAAGAAGTAGGAGGAGAAGGAGGTCTTTCACATGTTGAGGTAATTTTTCAAATTCCAAAAACTATTTCCAGGAAGTTCTTCCTTCAGCTGGTGTGACATGGTGCAGGACACATGGTCCGGGACACTGCAGTAAGGACGTCGTGTTTTACAGTGTGTACAGTGTATGGGTTCATCTGATGAAGTCAGCAGCTTCTACTGCAACTATTTTCCTGGTTCATCGACTTCTTGCAGTTTCTACAGCACTGGCGCATAACACACACACACACATACGCGGAGCTTCCCATAATTAACCACAAGAGGGCAGCCTTTGACTAGTTTGGGAGATTCTCGTGAGTATGTTGTTGTAATAGACGGTGGGTTTTTACAGTATCAGGACGAAAAATGTGTCTTTTGTTGTGGTTTATAATTATATATAATTATAATTACAATATTACTGCAAGACTCACTGTTTCTACTGTACTGAGTATGTGGGAAATATGTGATGTATCACAGCAGTCCAATCAACTTAATGAAAGTGCAAATCATCTTCATTCTGATTTGAAAAAAAACATAATACATGAACCTCAGTATGAAGGACACGGACTGAGCTCTAGAGTAAAGACTTAAAGAAAGAGTCAGGGTTCAAGATCCAAATCCACCTCATCTGTCAGAGGCAGCACTGGTTCTGTAGCAGCACTGGTTCCTGCCATTGTTTCCAGTGGTGACGGATGAATGCAGGCTTTTGCCGGAGCTCTCTCTGCTCCGATCAGGTGGAAAATATTACTTTTAGCTGAACATTCACATTCACATTCACGCCCAGGGTGGAGAGCTGCTCCACCTTGTTTGTTCAGGATGATAACCTGCTGCCGAGCATCGGTGTTACCTCCAACAGAGGTTGTCGGTCTGTGAGCTGCATTAATGAAGCAGCTGAAGGTGGATGTGGACGTATGTCTGAGGATGTAGTGATGAAAATATAAATGTGATTTATTTATGGTCTAACTTGTGTTGATCTAATGAACGATCCAAGAGGCTTCTTCAGTTTGGTTCTGTTGGATGAGAGATTAAATGTCCAGTTGTCTAACAAAACTAGTTAACCCTGTATCTGCCATAAACACAGAGTTCCCAGAGAAACTGTGTGTCTGGCGCCTCCTGTTGGGCAACTGATCTCCATCAGTGAGCGATCAATGAAGTTCTGATTATTTTATAAACCATAGTCATAATATTCAATCGAGTTCAACCAAAAAAAAGGACCAGAAGGGTGCCTCGCCCCTTACTTTTGAAACCACTGTTGTGTTGACAAAACTGCTGACTTTTTAAAGTCGTTTTACAAAGAGCTGACAGGGCAAATCCTCAGAAATAGGAGGAGGAGCCTGGAGTAGAAGTGCTGCTCCTCCTCATGGTGTTGAGGTGGTTTGGGCGTCTACATCACATGGACTTCCCTCCAGAGGGAAGTCTGGACATCCCTGCTGCGACATGTTGCGTTGGCCCAGAGTCAATGTCTCTGTCGTCCAGGTTACACCTCCTGGGTCAGGGTGGGTGGTGCCCCCCAGTGGCCTCAACAGCAGAAGTTAGGGTCATTTCAGCCGATATGGAGTGTAGGAGAGAGTGCTGCACCCCGTGACCCGGAAACAAACAAAGAAACTATTTTATCTGCTGGTCACTGTTGGACTCAGAGCTTTATTATAAACGACAAAGGTGGAACAGAGATGAACCGTGTGTATGAGAGTGTAAGAGGGGGAGTGAGAGAGACGGGGGAGAGAGTGAGAGAGAGGGGGAGAGAGAGGCAGAGAGAGAGCAGTGGCGCAGCAGCGGGACCGACAGCCACCCGGACCATCGGCGGGGTCGTTGAGGAAGAGAGAGAAGAGGGGGAACACGTCACACTGTCCTCGCCTCCTGTGGACCAGGATCTACTGCTTTAACTATCCTCATCTTGGACCATCATCACCATCATCATCTGCACCTGAACCTGATCTCCTCCTCCTCCTCCTCCTCCTCTTCATCACCATGCCGGGCTGGCGGAGGAACCTCACTTTCTGTCTGCAGCGGATGCACGAGGAAGGTAAGGGCGAAAGTAAATGGAGGAGCAATTACTGGCACGTGAGTGTTTGTGTGGCGCGTGCGTGTGTGCGTGTGTGTGTGTGTGTGCAAGAGAGCGATCGAGACAGGAAGGAAGGGAGAGTATGCGGGGGCGTGTGAGTGTGTGTGTGTGTGTGAGTGTTAGTGCACGGTCGAAGAGGCTTCCCCTGCTGCTGTGTTGACGTGAGCACGTGTGTTCACCGAGTCGCTCTGCTCTGTTTTCGCCTGATGTGTTCCGACTTTACTGGATCAGCGGAAGTGCGCGCTGCGTTTGCGCATGTGTTAATCGAGGAACACCTGCAGTTTTTGGAAGTGGCGTGTGTGCAGATGTGTGCACGCACGCACGCGTGCGTTTGGCGGTTTATTGTGCAGAGCTGCTGAGTATATGTGTGTGTGTGTGTGTGTGTTCGAGTGTGCAGCGAGGGGGCGGGTTGACCACGCTTGGCCGGGGCCGTTCAAGTTGCGCACAATGCGCACATGTGTCACATCGGGTTTGTTGCGCCGTCTCAGCCGGAGGTGCGCGAGGATCCATAAAGGATGAAGGGACGAGGATTCCAGGCTGAGTCGGTCCTGCAGCAGGAGGCAGTCGCTGCTCGTCTCCTTCAGCCGGAGGATGCGCTTCCGTGTGCGGTATTGCGCAGAAATGGGACTGTGATTGTTGAGGTGGTTCACTGGCTGGAGTGTGATTCATGAGCTCAGCGCCACCTACTGCCCTCACACCGCATCATATTAGTTGGTATTTATTAGGTGAAAAAAAATTGTTTACTGTAAAACAAAATTGAAATATAAAAGCCTGGTTTGTGAGTTTCTTCAAAACTGATTTTTAATTTCCATGGACGCCACAAATTCACAAGTCCTAATCTGGACTACAGATTCACAAGTCCTAATCTGGACTACAGATTCAGAGTGTGCAGCTCTCTGTTGCTGCAAAGTAAGGAAGGGAA
This sequence comes from Paraplagusia blochii, assembly GCA_016785265.1. Lineage (NCBI taxonomy): Eukaryota > Metazoa > Chordata > Actinopteri > Pleuronectiformes > Cynoglossidae > Paraplagusia > Paraplagusia blochii. The sequence goes on along the minus strand of JAFBJS010009875.1, from coordinate 365,875 downwards.
AATGGGGGAGATAGCTGAGGTGAGACAAGAGCAGAAAGGGAGTGTGCCCTGATAAACCAAGAACTCATTGGCCACAAAGGTTCTGAAAGTTTGACATGGGACCAAACCAAGAGTTTGTGTGAACGAGGATAAATGACAAGGGAAGTCGTGGTCAAAGACTCAAATAAAAATGCTTTAAATCCTCTCTTCCATTCTCTTTGCAACATCTACCACTTCCTCCTCCCCTCTGTTCCCTTCTCCTACATGACCACTGAAATCTGCTCCATTTGTCCCCCCTTCTAATCCACGGTCAAATAACTTGGAATATTTGTAGTCCTGTTGTCCTTCCACCTGGTCTCCTCCTTCTCTTCTTCTCTCCATCATGTCAGCTAGCTCTCTACTCTTCCCTGTCATTGCACCTACATTCATGGTTCCCACCTTGAATGACCAACACTTCTAACCTTCCTCTTTTCCCTCTTTGCCTTAATCCATCTTCCTCCTCTTCTTCTTGGTCTTGGACCAACAGTCGTCCAGTTTTCATCAGTTCCCTGTAGGTGACCAGCTGTGTTGTCTTACTAGTATGGAAATCTTTTTGTCGTCTCGCATCATTGTTTTGACCGCAGTTTTTATGCCGGGTTCCTGATGCAACCCTCAAAAATTGGGACAGAGACAAAGAAAAACACTCTCGTGCCCCCTGGTGGCTGGTTAACTATACTTCAAGGCTAATCCTGATAAGATGTTTTAGTTTGAAATTCATGAAAGTTGTCCTTCATTCAGACTAGACGCAGAGTCACAGTGTTGGGGCCACGGCCTCAGTGGATCAGCACTTCACCAAATACTTTTCAAGTTTTCGAAGACTGGAAAACTGGATTCAGGAGAAAATGACACAGACACAGGAGAATGTAACAAGGAGAGACAGTTTTTCTCTGTCCACAGTTCTTATCAAGGAGGACGTCCCATGAATTAGTTGAGCAGTCGAGGTTCTGCACAGTAATGTGGAGGTTGGTAAAGTGTGTGGGTGTCATTAGATGGAAATGTGGTGCTGAGCTCCATCTCCCAATAAGGCTTATATGGGTTTATCACCGATGGATGAGGAAGAGGAGGGTGAGAAGAAGGGTTTTATGAGCCATTCACAAAAGTCCAGCCCAGTAGGACTGTACCACGCATGGACAAGACTGTGAGTTAGTCTTGTGATCAATTATTAAGAGTCTTAAGGACTTTCTCCAGGTACACAGGTGAAGATGCACGACCTTTAACATTAGTGACTGTCTTGTCACGGTCGAAGCTTCTTCTTCTTCTTCTACTATCCTGCCTTGTCCGGGACCAGAGTATCTCAATAAAGTTGCAATAAAGAATCCTTGAATCAAGGACCTACGGAAACTGTAGCTTTTACTCATTGATTTGCGCTCAATTATTCCTTTATCATCAACCAGGATCCCTGTGTCCTCGCAACTATCACATGACAGACGATGGATAATATGTAACATGATGGTTCTTACTTGGTCTGACTGGCTGGACTGGGCGCCATCATCATCATCATCATCATCATCATCAGATATTGTACAGTCAGACTCCAGTCATTCAGTTCAGGGTCAGTGTTTATGGTAATGTTTGTTGATTACGACTTATTGCATCCAAAAGAGTTGAGTCCTGATCTGTCGATAATTCATGAATAAAAGTCATATTTCAGCAGTAGCACAGTTGTCACAGTCAGTGATCGATGTCCTGAAAACTTCATATAAATCACCTTTGGCAGTGAAGGTCAAATATTGATGATTGATTGATTGGAAATAGACTCAGACTCAGACAAGAACTCTAGCCTCTTAGGCGTAATGTGGGCCACAGGTGGAGGGGGCTGGTGGAGATACGAGAGCTCTTGTGTTTTATGGTTTAGTTTTTTTTTTTTTTTTTCTAGTTGAGTTTGGAACATTGCTACAAACGCTGCAGTGCAATCGCACTCACATTTGCTCTCAGATCATTTCTGCGCTCGGTGACTTATAAAGTCGTTCCACTGCAGCTCAGACGACACGTCTCATACTGTGGCCCTTCAGCCTATCAACATTCATTCTCACCTCTGGAAATCTCACATGCAGCACTTTTAAAATAAAAGTCATCCAGTGATTGCTGTTTGAAATGAAAGGTGTGACAAAAGAGCCTGGCAGAGCGCCACCTACGTGCAAGGGGGCTTTTCAACACGTTAGTCAAAGTGTTAATGTTATCGTACAAACAAAGAAATTGGTTCGTGTCAATTCATCTTTTAACCACCTGTCAGATGGGTTGGAGGGTGCAGGATTCTTGGGTTTATGATAAACAGTCTTTCACTTTGTTGGTGCAGCCGCGGTCTAGTGGTTCAGGAAGCGCACCTCGGCCTGGAGGGTATCAGGTTTGAGTCTGCCAGCTGCCCAGGTCTCACTGCCCGCGGGTGTTCAGAGCTGCCCGCTGTTCACTGTGCACGTTGATGGCTTCAATGCAGGTGTGGATCACAATGACAAGGATTTCGCTTTTCTTCCTTTCAAAAATTAGAAACTGGAAAAAAACTGTTAAATCTTGACCAACCAAACCCAGTGTAGTATTAAAGACACAGGAGGAGCTTTTTTGGAGGAGATCAACAATGTGAAAGAAGTAAAAGTTGTGCTTCCTGCCTCCAGTATATGAGGAGCGGACACAGGGGGCTGGATATAGTTACTATGCTGCACAGATTTGGACCCCAGACCTGAGTTTGATAACAGCAGTGTTGTTCAAAGTGACATTTAGGCAAACATTTATGTTGAACTGTGAAGGAGAGCCTTCCCCTGTTGGTGTATGAAGAAGAAGAGTGAGAATTTTGTTGTTTTGTGCCCCCTGGTGGGTCTTTGTGTGTCATGGTTTTCTCCTGCAGCCTTGTCTGTGTGTGTGTGTGTCTGCTGTGTGTGTCATTAGCTGGAGCCGCTGCTGAAATCCCTCAGATGTCACCTCGATAAGTCACGTCGTGGGATGTGTATGATTTTGCTTAATGAAGCAGAATATTTGTCAAACAGTTGGAAAAGTATTTCTTGTGAAACAGCTGATGTTGTTCAGCGCCACTGTGAACACATTAACAGTTTAGATGTGGATGATGGTGGTTCAGACAGACGGGCAGCAGGCGTTCTTGGATGTTCACGTAGATACATATTCTAATGAGTTGAAGTTGATGGAGGTTGTGCTGATCTTTCAAAATCATACAGTATATTTCTATGGAGGTGTGAGGCAGATAGAGACGGGGGGCTGGGGGTGGACGGTTTATCAGTGGGCGTGAATGGTAACGCTCTCTCAGTCATAATGGGATCGTACGATGACTCATGCACAGTGAAACATTGTGGTCTTTCCTCCTCGTTTCTCCTTTTTTTTCTGGATTCTCTTCTAATCTCCTCTTTTTTTCTCTCTCCCTGAATTTATGCCTCCCTCTCTCACACTCGTCCCAATGTTGGTTTTTCACCTGCTCATTGTTGTGATGTTGTCTCATCCTCCTGTGAATGTCCTGCTCCCCTGAGAACCACTACACCTTTAATCCCTGTCATTAACAGCATCATAACAATCCTCCTGCTCCAGATGTGTATAAGAGACAGATGTAGCCCAGTGACATTCATACAGTCCAACCAAGAGGAGGCCAAGAGCTGGGAAACTTTTTCAAACATATAATCTGAATTTTTATTGTGATCCCGTGGCTTGGGTTAGAATCAAAGCCTGTAAAAGATCTGCTCTGATCCTTCTACGTCCCTGACCACTCCTTTTCCCACTGTATGTTTTCAGTCTGGAGAATGACCGCTCCACCCGCTCCACCCATGCTCTAGTTGCTGGTAAAGTGAGATCCAGCTGGAGGAACTTCATCTGCTCTGGTACAGTTTGAAATAAGATCCTTCTGGGCCATAAAGCTGACACGTTGTCCACACAGGGTCTACAATGCTTAGGAGGGGGGTGGGGGGGTACTAGTACACACGCAGTACTAGTAACATGTACTAGTAACATGTGATACCACTACAAGGAATTAAATAAGAATAAAAAGGTTAATTAAATTCAATTAAGGTCAGACATGTTCTTGAAAACAGAAAGATCCTCAAAGACTCACACTGTCAATGTCCTTATGTCCAAACCAGGTCTCAGTTTGCGGTGACGACACAAAGTCAAGTCCAGACTGGACTGAAAAAAAAAAAAAAAATTTACAAAAGCAGGGGCTTAAAAAAAAAAAAAAAAAGCCTGGAAGAGTGAGAAGCAGTGATTGATCACTCTGCTATCACAGGCCTACTGGTGGACATGTCCCCAAAGAGAGAGCTGTCCAACTTCTCTGTCATGTCTATGGTCGGATCAGTTGGACCAATGTCCACCTCTGGGTTTTGCTTCTTGGTAGATGGACAGACGTTCACAGAGTGGTTGCTGTCAAAGATGCAAACAGGAATTCTTGAATAAAGTCTTCATCGTGTCTTCATCTCCTCAGCACCTCCCCCGACTCCGCCTTTCCCCATCATCATAGATGGAGGAAACTTTTTGATTTTGCTCAATGCTTAGATTTGTCAACTCAAGACGAATGCATGTCGTCCATATGATACTATTACTAGTGTCCATTGTCCCAGTTCATTCTTAGTCACTTCTGGCTTTGACCAGATCCAAGATAACAGTTGACCACTTGTCTTGACTTACTGTAGGTCTTTGAGACGGACCTCACAACTCAGAAGATTGTTTTTCACACACTTTTTCTTTCCTCAGGTAATGGACGAGTGTAACAGAGCTGCCGTCCGTCCGTCCGTCCGTCCGTCCGTCCGTCTCTCTGCCTCTGTCTTGATTAAAGTGTGTTGTGCTTGTCCTGGGCTGATTGCTTTTTGAAGTAGTCCACAGTGTGACTGAGCTTCACACCTCTGAACCTTGAAAGCAATTGCTTTTGTGTTGACTTTCTCTCCCCATGCGTCTTCTTCATATTTGAGGTGTTGTCAAAGGTTGTCAAGCCTCAATGACACAGTGTTGAATGTAGTCACTGGAACCAACGGCAGGAACAAAAGAAAATGCAGGGGTTTGTGTTTTCCTGGGACAAATGTAGCTTTTTAAAAACCAGCACCAGCTATAATGTCCCATCAGTTTAGTTGAGCTAAGGTTCTGAAGGTATTGTCCGTTAGAACCAATGGGAAGGTTCCATTAATTCTCTGTCAACATAATCCCTGGTCTGTGACTTTGTTGAACATAATAGAATAAAATAGAATAGACAGAATAGAGCCCTATGGGCAAACTTAGGCTGGGGGGCCAGATGTGGCCCGTTTAGCCTTGTAATCCGGCCCGCCTAACTTTTATAAAATATGTGACTGATTTTTAGGTAAATACATTTCTGTCTTTAACCTGCAATGTCTGTGGTTTCAATTTATGGCATAGAGTTGATCCGATTGCTATCAGTCCAACGTCACTGTTTGTTTCAGGTCAAGTCTTTCAATAGTCTTCTTCCTCCTCCTATCAGACATCTAAGCTCCTTGTTTCCTCCACCCTCTGCATCAGTGTACTCTTTCATCTGCATTGTTATCTATTGGCACAGACATTCATTTGTCTCGGTCAAGGTGATTTATCTGCGGTCCTTTTCATTTGTCCTCACTGCGTCCTACATTTAAATCACTCATTGCCCCGTGCACTGCCCGTTGACTAACTCTCTGTCTTCTATATAAGGAGACACTGTTACCTGCGCATGTGGTGTTCTTCTGCAGTGGGTCCAGTAAGTTCATGTTCCGCCTCTATACTCTGTGATTATCTGACAAAAGCCTGTCTTCTGTGCCGCTTCCTAAACTGCTCCACTGGTTTTCCTGCCTCTGTAGGACACGCGTTATAGAATCCTTACATTGTCCCTTGACTATTACAGCTGTGACGTCCCATTCAGCCCCGTCACTGCCCTCATACTTTGGAGAAAGGCTTCAAGAAGAGAATGGAAGAATTTGTCTTTCTTACTTCTGATCTTTGGCATCAATCATGCAACTCAATTTGTGAAGAGTCCATGGGCTTACGGTTAACAGCTGTGAAAATCAAACATATTTGAGATCTGGCCAATTTACCCACAACCCCCCACCATCTCCACCACCACCACCATCTCCACCACCATCTCCACCATCTCCACCACCATGCCCTGTCAGAGCACAGAATGGCACACACTGAGTTTTTGTTTGCTCAGCATTAGTCTCATCCAGTCTGAGAGAGAAACTTTGAGCACCTGATGGGTCCTGATGATAAACTCTTGTGTATATTTCTGATCAGGTTTTCTTATGATGTTACTTTACAGCTTTAACAGCTTCGTCAGACCCAGGGATCAGCCATGTCCTACTGCACCTGAGCCTTGGGTCACAACTGTGATCGTACAGTGTGAGTAACATATCGTTGCCACAGTTGGAAATCATTTGTATGTTTGGGTTGAATTGGATGATGAACAGGCCAAGTTATTCAGTTCCCATGAAGAACTCTCTAGTATCTCACTGTCACTATTTACTACATTTATTCTTATCAAAGAGCTGTAATTAAGAGCAGACGAGAGGCAGAATCCTTACAGTTTCTCAAAGAGAATAAAGAGTCAAAGAAAATAAAACCCTGTGAAGCTAAGCTTCAGTCGAAAGTCTTTTACTGTTTACTATTTCTACATTTACAAACTCTGTCAAGATGTTCAGTTAAAGTTCTACTGTCAATCAGAACATGTGTCTTCAACATCCAGGCATTGATTTGGAAGAATGGAAGCAGCAGTGTTGTCTCTACCAACAGTTGAATCATCTTCTAGGACCAGAGAAGTTGGAGGCACATGGGCCAAATCAGATGAACGGCGTGTGATGTGTGATAGTGTGAATCAAGGTGACACTTTGAAAAAGAGCAGACTTTACAATTGACTTTCTCAAGAAAAGTTGCCACGTGGATCAAAGAGCATTTTTTTCTTTACATAAATCTATGAATGAACTCTCTTTGGATTCTGGCTGTTGTTTGTCGGGCGCCCCCGCCCATGTGGATTTTAGACAGGTCTTAATTAGTTTGGAGTTAATTGAACGCCCACAAGCGGCTTATGAGGGGCAAATTCCTTATTACTGGCAAAAGTGTGTGTGTGTGTGTGTGTGTGTGTGTGTGTGTGTGTGTGTGTGTGTGTGTGTGTGTGTGTGTGTGTGTGTGTGTGTGTGTGTGTGTGTGTGTGGGCTCTAATATGATCCCACACACACACACACACACACAGGCAGGCACTGCCAACAGTAGTGACTCTCCTGCATGTCTTACTGCTTCTGCTCCACTTTTCTTTACAATGACAAACTAATACTTCATTTTCCACTGATTTAAATGTGAAATAGGATTTTACTCCTCGAATTTAATCCTTTTCTTTGTGACGAGTGTCAGCAAAATATGTTAAAGTATGAAAAAAAAAAAAGGTTGTGTACGTAAATACCACTCAGTATTGAGTAAAACACTTGGATTTTTTCATACTCGGTAAAAAGGTGATAATATATAATATATAATTGTGAGGTGACAATGTTTCTGTATGTATATACAGTGTATATATATATATATATATTATATACGTACTAATATATATATAATGTAAAGCACTGTAGAGAATCCTTTTGGTCCACTGTAGAAGACTGTTGGACTGTTGGAGGCAGCCATGTTGGTGGACTGTCCTCATCAATCCGCTCCTGGACAATCATGTGTCCACATCTGTCTTCACGTGGTCTGACTGTCCATCCCAATTTTAATGTTTTTCTATGTTCCTGGACATTCACTGGTTTTTGGTCTTACATCTGTGTATGTTCTAACCTGCTCCAGTCTGAATGAATGGATAGTAGTGGAGAAGAAGAATAGAAGGGTTTCATCAGAAGATGTGGAGCAGGTGTATGAGTGTCCTGAGGGGCTGGACATCACAAACACACTGAGCCAAAGAACCTGAAGTTAAGACTGACACCAGTTCAGTTTCCTACCAGCTGTGGTGCCACCATAACACGCCCCACCCATGGGCTACTGTGACCAGTGACTCTATAACTGAGTCTACAACCTGTGACCGGCCCAGCCCCCAACCCCCAGCCCCCAACCCCCAACCCGCAGCCAAATACTGTGAAAGGGGGATTGAGTAGAGAGCAGAGCAGAACAGAACGTTCTGCCATTTCTAACAACGTTTTGCAGGAGAAGTCTGATCCCTGGGCCTGAAACAGATAACCAGGAATTATCTGTCAAGTCATTTGCTAACCAGCTCTAAATATGCATTTGATGTCATTTGTCCATCTTTATGGCTCATGAACATGATGATATATGGCACCACCACCACCACCACCACCACCCTTGACACTGTTGAATTTACTCTCCATGCTGGTAGACTTTAGAAGCTTTAACTGCAGGTGAAGGTGTAACTTTGACCAAAAGTCGTCCAACAAACCAACATAGGCCCAGAGCCTCATCTTTACACGTGTGAGGTCTTTGTTCTTCCTTATCTTCTGTGCTGGGTTTAATCTGTATTTTCTGTTCTCTGATCTTGGCAGAACTCTCTGCCACAAACATGTTTGATAAAAGCTCTGTGGAAATAAATTGAGTTTCCCTCACGGGGAACGCCAGACAAGAATGGGAGTTAGATCTAAAGATGTGAACAAGGACTGAAGGAAGGGGAGAGATAACAGTCGGCATGAGATGAAGAGGAGAGCAGAAGGAATGATGAGGGAGGAAGGATGGATCACTGCTCTCTGGAGAGATCTGGGGAGAAGAGTGGATTATTTTTCACCCAAAACTACAAACTGTTCCTTGAATTCATATAGTTACAGGTGAATCTGGTGAATGTGACAGATGGACGCACTTGTGCTGTTGCCTTATGGCAGTGGTGGTTGTTGTACTGAGCAGCTCCCACTAGGGGGCATGAAGCAAATGCAGGATATTAAGGTAAAAAGAGAGAAATTTGATTAATACTGAGTTGAGACCACACGACAAAAAAAAAATTTAAAAACCACTGCCTTACAGCATTTTTACTCCATCTCTTTCTTTCTGCAGAGCTTGCATGTTCTACCTGCAGTTCTGCAGATGTTCTCTGGAGATATTATGATCTACTAACAATGGTAATGTGGTTAGTGTTCTTACCTTACAGCCTGGAGCCTTGGTTCCATCTGATATTCTCACTGTCCACAGTTTCATCTTCCACCTGTGTGAGCAGCTCACAAAGACACTGGGTGAGGAGGAGGTAGAACGTTCATCCTGACAAGGAAAGTTCTCTGGAAGGATGGAGTAACGAATGAGTCAATTAATCAGACAGATATACTAGTGGAGGGTGAGTGGTCAAATCACCACACTCAGCCAAAGGCCAATGTTGGTCGTACGTTGCGTTGGTGCCAAGCTTTGGTTCCCAGACCTTACCATGTGATGAAGATCACATGATTAGATGAAAAGACTGAGTGAGTTTCACTCAGCATGAACTTGGAGAACTTCCTGTTCTCTTGGTCCATCCTGCCCTCTCAGGAGCTCCGTCTGTAAGAAAACATCAGCAGTGAATCTCACATCTGTGCTGTAAGACGTCTGCTGCTCCAGTGGAGCAGATCAGTAACTGAGGGAGTCGGAGGAGTCGGAGGAGTCGGAGGAGTCGGAGGAGGCCGGTAGGAGCAGTAGGAGCAGTAGGAGGCCAGTAGGAGCGGTTGTACAGTTGTTGTACAGAGAGAAGTCTTAGATAAACAGAATATCTTTATACTCTGTATATATGTGTATAGTCTTCTACTTTGATCTCTTTCATTGAAATATAGTAAGTCCAGTAAAAGTCCATATTAATACATTGACATGGACAGCACAAAGACAAAAAAGCGTTTGAAAGGACAACAGATTTTTTGTGTCCTGCCTTTGGTCAATTTCAAGGATGAACAACTTTGATGATAGTTTGAAACCACAAAACTGATATTGTCACAGACCCTCAGTCCAACTGTCCTGGCCATGATCTTTCATTTGGTCAATTCTACCCACTAATTCAATCTAAAGAAAACACACACTTTCTAACACATGATAACAAACATAAACAGAGCCAGAGAATTAACTATGGTCTGGTATTTACTAGGACGGACCAGGACGGACTGGGGACGCCTTGGGATCCTGTAGTCCAAGGGGATGTCCTTGCTCCGAACACTGTCCCTGTAACCCTGGCTCTGGACAAGCAGATGGAGTTGCATGGATGGATGAAGATTTAAGATTTTTTTTCTAATTGGCGCCCCCTCCTGGCTGCATCGTTTACGGTCGTTTCTGACTGTGACTCCAATCTACCGTCAGTTTGACAGACGTGAAATAACCAGTAGATTGAGACCAGATTATGGTTCATAGTTAAAAGGTGTCACACGTGATCAGATCACAGCTGGATCAGGGGAAAGCTGTCCCACATCTCTGGGTTATATTATATTATATTATATTATATTTTATTACTTTATAATGCCAGGTCTGATTGTCCCTGATCTTGTCTGTTGGTGAGTCACCTGGCAGCAGTCTCCACCACTGACACCCAAATCACTCTGCACCATTCGGTGAGCCTTCTGGTTGGTGGGTTGGAAGTTTTGTGGGTCTGGACCTCAGTGGCAACGTGGCAGCTGGTGGATTCAAACCCGAAGCCTTCCTAACCACTGGCCCACCAGTGCCGCCAGTCTCTGTTCCTGTGACTTCCTTCAACTGCTGGGATTTTATTTCGTGAACTCTCAGGGCACAGATTTGCTGCAGAAACTTTGGTCAGATCTGTGTCTCGACTTGAGGTTATGGGAAATGTTGGTGATTTTGAAAATTGCACTGCTTTCTTTACAGCACTCCTGCTGGTCAGGGCTGCTGCTCACTCTTTCAGTACCTTTGCGTCCTGTCAGATATGCAGGCTGATGGAGGAGAATAGGGAGGTGGGGGTGACTGCAGTGGAGCATGTGATCTTCCCAGATCTGTTATCTGATCTCTTACAAAACTCTTTGACCAAAGAATAACTTTCACTTTCTGCAACAAACACAAGTTACAGCTTAATTTCAGTTTTTTTTACTAATCAATATAAATAAAGAAATGATTGTTGTTCTGCAGTGACTAGGGAAACATATTGGCAAGAGTTTGGAAAGGTGACGCAGTTTCCCTACAGAGAAATGATTTCTTTTCCACAATTTGTGGAGTAGTTTTTCTTACTCAACTTGTCTTTCTGACTGGACTGATGGTGGATATACTTCACATTTGGAAGGAAGAAGGTAAAACAAACTCCTTGTGACACAATCTAATGTGGCCTCTACATTTAACCCATCAGCAAAGTCAACACTGGGCAGCAGTGGGCAGCAGTGAGCTCCCCGGGAGCAGGTGGGTGGGGATCTGACCATGGTGGAGGTCCAAAAGTCTGAACTGTCACATCTCTAATACGCATTTTAAAAATTATTTTCTTTTTTTCGGCAGGATTTTTATGACAAACACAACACACAAATATTTTCATCGATTTTTCTTGACGCTGCTTCATTAACATCACATTTGAATCCAAAGTGACTGTTTTTCCTTTTCGCTCTGCAGCCGATTGTGGAATTTGACACCTCTGGTTCCTTTGGTCCAAAAATATCAGCCTGAGACGAGGAGGTGAATTTACACACAGCTCTTTGGTTTTGTTCGTGTTGCTGATTGTCAGCTGTGAGACAGTTCACCTGGGATTTATGGCTGCATCTGTGGTGAGTGATTCATTGAGGAAGTGAAAACCTTCATGGTGGGTGTGAGAATCAGACTTAATTAAAAAGTAATGTTATTCTTCTCCCGTCTCAGTCGGCCTATGGCCAATGAGAGACGTGATTTATGAGAAAAGCAATGAACGGATAATGATGCTGCGGCTAATGAATCTATTAGCATTTGAATAAATGTGATAGTGAAACTGTCGGAGGTCAAAGTTGAGCATTTCATTTGATTCCCGTCTTTCTTCGGACTTCGCCGCTCATCCTGATTGGTTGGTTTCCCGTATTTTGAATGTTCCAGATGAAGGTGGGTCATATTGCTCAAAGGTCAGCGACTGACTTGATTGGGGGAAAAATAGTCTCTTAGAATTCAGGGGAGACGGTCAGCCCTTTGAGAGTGTTTCACCATCAATTCTTAAGTGTCACTCATTCCGTCCATCACTTCTCGCTGCTTCAGTTGCATCTGATTAATGCGTCGAATTAATGGTTACAATCAGACCATTAGAGGCTAAAGCCAGATGGAAAAGGCAGGAAGAGGAAGAGCGTTAGGGAGCACCAGGCTCTTCTCACCTGGGCCAGTCCAGTCAACAGACCAACAACCATCAACATGAAGGACTTTGGCTTTGAAATACACTATGATTGGATGAAATACTTCAGATAAATATGTAGAACTTTATTGATCTCTCAGGCGTCCCTTTTGACAAGAATGAAGGCTGGTTTCCCTTCACACCAGCAGCCATTACCATTATGGAGTTAAGTGAAAGTATCAGGAGGCTAACGATTCTGAATCCTCCAACCACCAGGTGTCACTGCAGCCCCTGCATCACCAAGGTTATGGGTGAAAAGCAGAAGCTGAATTTTATTGTGTTCAGTGCATCAAGGACAACAATTCACTTTCACCATTTTTTTTTTTACTTTCTCCTCCTGGTGTAGGTTGGTAACCATGACGAATCAAGGCCCCCGTTTTATGAAGATCAACCAATCACACAAGAGTGTTTCTACTTTCTTTTGCATTGCACTTTCCTTTTTATAAGTTAAGTTCTAAGGAGGAGACGCCTGTAAACAGTGTATGATATAAGTTTATACTTTGTTTGTACAGGCAGTGGTTCTTAATGGCTTTAGACGGAAATGTATTTAGTCCCACGTGATAAAGTCCAAGTACTAAGTGGACAGTAAATGGACATACATTGGGAATATGGACCAGAGCTGTTGAGAGATGAATGCTGAAAACCTGTGTTACTTCTTCTCTGAGTCTGAAGACGAACACACAGGTTGGTGTGACGTTAAGTCATTGTTCTAAAGCAATACTTTTCAAATAGTGGGGCGGGGCCCCCTGGTGGAGCACGGTGAGGTGCACGGTGGATGGTTGACAGAAGTTCTGCCACCACTGCTGCACTGGTGACAAACCTGACAGGATACAGATGGTTAGGGTTTTGGTACTGTGGACCAAGGGGTGTGGAGCTGTGATGGTCTAGGGGCTAAGGAACCAGACTTGGGTCTGGAGGGATTTGGGTTTGAGTCCATTATCTGCCAAGTCAACGAATGGTTAATGAATCAATAAGTGTTGGTTAGTGACAAACACACACTGGTCTTCTTTGTGATCTGGACTCATGATGCTGTGTGTGTGTGTGTGTGTGTGTGTGTGTGTGTGTGTGTGTGTGTGTGTGTGTGTGTGTGTGTGTGTGTGTGTGTGTGTGTGTGTGTGTGTGTGTGTGTGTGTGTAATAACTGTAATCATGTCACAGTCCTGCTCTACATCAATAACCATTGTTAAAAAGAAGAAGAAGAAAAAAACAGAAAGTGAAGGAGACAAAAGAGCGAGGAGATGATGGTGGTTTGGTCAGTGTGGATCCAGGTGATCACAGGTGATTTTATTGATGACCAATCACACCCACACATACGATCAGTGTGTTAGAGACTGGAGGACTGCACCACAGCCTGGTCTTTATTCTTCTGCTCCAGCACCATCTGCTTCCATTAGACTTTAATGTGTTTCATGTGAATAAGACACATGATGTTCTTCAGCACGAAGCTCTGCTCCTCACTGTTGGAATCCGCTACTGTCTGTCCATGCATCTTGTTCCTGGACAAAGTTTGGCCCAGTCTTGTCCTTAGAGGACAGGAAAGATTATCTAGACCAGGTTCAGGCCAACCTTGTGACTCACAGGCCACAATTGGTCCAAAGTTTGACACCAGGGAATGGGTTAAGACTTCAGGCTTCTCTACACTGTCATTAGTTGAACTGTTCTGTTCTGTTCTGTTTTGTTGGACCCAGAGTGAAGACATTCTCTTTTCTCAGAACCCTTTTTGGTTCGTCAGCAAACCCAGGGTTTGGTTCCCCCTGTAGGTGGAGGGTCTTGTCCTCTGCTGTCTGGAGTTCTTTGGTGCGTCCTCTTGTTGTTACCTGCTTTAACAGTGAGTTTTACACTATATTTCACAATGATTTATTGCAGCGATTGAAAGGACTGAGTGAGATGGTGGGACCACAGCAGATATATGACGTCATTAACCCTTTCCTCATCTTATCTCTTCTTCTCCCCTCACCAAAGTGTGGAGGCTCAGTCCATCTCCTGATAACAATTAACTCGGTTCTGAAGAATCAGCAAAAAAAGTCCTGCTTCCTCCATCAATACGGACTTTTCTTCTGCTGATATGAGCACTCTGCTGCATGAGAGAATGAGAGTGTGTGTGTGTGAGTGTGTGTGTGTGTGTGTGAGTGTGTGTGTGTGTGTGTGTGTGTGTGTGTGTGTGTGTGTGTGTGTGTGCTCTTGCCAGAGCTGAAAGATGTGTCAGCCTGTCTGTCCCTGTTAGCGTCTTTAATTCTCCAAGGTTGTCCAGGCTTAGAGCTGTGTACCACACACACACACACACACACACACACACACACACACGTCCAGCCTCGGTGAACATCAAATCACTGGCAGATGAACAACGTCCGCTTTAACGCTAGTTAGTTTAAACAGGCGGTGGAATGAGGCGGAGCTGAGGGTTAGGTGGATGGACCGGAACGGTTGTAGTTGACATTAGCACTGAGGTCTACACTCGGAATATTGTGGCTCATTTAGGAATCCTACTATGGCTACGTCAAAGATGGTCCTGATTGGCTGAGCTTCATACGTCAGTGCCAGCAGCACCACCTTTGGTTGGAGTTGGGGAGCTGTAGTTCCAGCAGAGAAACAAATCTATTCATGGGAAAGTTATTGTCTCCTCTTCTCCACCCACCCCTGAAGCTCCACCAATCAAATGTAGCGTTGGCCACAGAACCATTGGTTAATTCACTGGACTAGTAGTTGATGTTAGCTATCGTGTCTGTACCAGGGGTTGTTGTTGTAGGACTTGAAGGCTGTTGTCCACACTAGGACCAGTGTCTCAACCAGGACAGTGTCTGGTCTTTTCAGGACATCCACGATCATTTAACAGAATGATGTCAGAACTATTATTTTGGCCATCAAACTTCTGATGCACTTTTAAGAAGATGAATTAATGTTCATTAATGTTCATTAAAGTCTAAGCCCTGGATTACACACACACACAGACACACACACACACACACACACAGAGACACACACTGATAGCAAGACTTAAAAGTATCCAGAGTGGAAGTCAGTGTCCGTGGGCGACAGCAGCAGAGCCTGGAGCTGGAGAATAAAGGACGTGTTGAAACATAATCTGAAATGAGATCAAATGGAAATCACGTC
Organism: Paraplagusia blochii; assembly: GCA_016785265.1. Lineage (NCBI taxonomy): Eukaryota > Metazoa > Chordata > Actinopteri > Pleuronectiformes > Cynoglossidae > Paraplagusia > Paraplagusia blochii. The sequence goes on along the minus strand of JAFBJS010009875.1, from coordinate 350,572 downwards.
AATGCATGAAGTGCTGTCATGACTTTAATCTGTGGACGATGTAAATACCAGGTCCACCAAGTGTCCATTTCACTGTGACCAGGACAAATGCTCAGAAACTAGTTTCACTCTCTTTCATTTGCTCTGCTGAAATATGTAGCAAATCTGTGTCAAACGGATGAATCATAAGTGAACATTTCTCTTCACGTCGGCTCAACACTTTGCTCCCAACTTGTTGTCGAGCGTCGTTACAAGAGCATGAAGAGCAACACAGACAACAAGAAGCTGGATGGATTAGATAAGGATTAAAGCACTTGGAGAAAAGTGTTGCTGCTGCTGCTGCTGCTGCTGGAGTCACACAACAAACGTATACAGTAAATACAGGAGATGGATCCACTGAGGGATGGATGTATACTGTAGATATACAGAGCAACCTATCATTTTCTTACTAACTACACAGTTTCCATTGTGTTGGTTCTTTTTACTTCCCTTCTGTTCCGTGTCGATCAGTTCCAGTCACAGTAACCAGGTGTGTAACAGTGTAACAGACGATTCTATGTCAATGTGTCATTTCTATCACATTATAGTACAAGGTCAATGTCTCACGAGTCCCATGAACACAGAAAGACAGACAGTTTTTATATCTGGTGCTAACGCAGTGTTGGATCATCTACAACATATGTGTCAAATGGCTCCACATTGGGTCGGAACCAGGCTGCAGACTGCAGGTTACGTGTTGACATCCTAGTGACCAGCGTCGTTGTCTCGCTCTGATCGATGCTTCACTTTGTCTGTCGGTGTGTTGTGAGACAGTGAGACAGTCAATGTCTCGGTCTTTGTTTTCAGACCAACAGTTATTAACAGCCTAATGCAAACATCCAGACTGTCTTGTCAATTATGCATAGAGTGAGAGATGAACCTGGGCGTCTTCTCACCTCACAGTGGAAGACAGAAGGTGTTGGAGCTGGTCTACATCTCCGTGAATTATTAACATCATCGTCTTCATCAATGACACAAAATGCAATAGTTGTCTTTCACCACACGTCCCCAGAGGACAGTGAATGGTGGAGCATGGAAATACCAGTTGTATTGTAGACAGAGAACATGTAGTGATGTAGACCTGGGCAAACTGTGGCACCCGGCCCAGATGTGGCACCAAACTTTTCCAAATTATACTATGCATTTTCTTTAGTATTATACGTTTCAGTGCAATTTCCAATTTTAGCATTTAAGACTTGATTGCATTTATTTATTGCAGGAAAGGCCCAAATCAATTGGATGTAAAAATTCAAGACAGAAGTGTGATGGAAGATGGAAGAGAACAATGAAAAGACGGCCTCACCTCATACCTTTAAGGAAAGAGAGAGAGGGAGAGATGAGGGAAATGGGAGGAGATCCAGGAACAGACAGACAGAAATGAGGAGTTTGATGAATAGAAAAAAGGCAAATGCAAGAAAAAGGGGAGGCTGAAGGCGATGTGTCCTGTTCTTGTTTAACCTGGTTGGACGTATTCTTCAATAAAGCACAGTCGCAGCCCCGGGCTGTAATGGCCGTGGCAGAGGGAAGGAAGCAGACAGAGCAGAGCAGCAGCCAGATGAAAGTGTTTGTCTCCGAGTCTCTGGGGAATCTTTAATGCTCTGATTCAATCTGCTTCAAGCTGACATTCTGGGAATAAACACAGCGCAGCTGGAACAAAGGATTAGGGTCCATATTGGTGAAAAAGAAAAAAAAATGTCCATAAATCTACATTTTTACTGCACAAAAACACAGTTGTCATTACATTAAGCATTTGTATTACAAAGTAAAAAAAAAAAGATAAAATACTGGTGTTTGTTTTATTGTGATGAAACAGGGAGAAAAAAAACCTCATATTTATATCAAACACCTTGAAGGTAGAGTGTAGTTTGACAAGCTTTAGCAACAGAGTTCAATGACGTGTCGGAAAATCGTTCGTTCATCTTATTAGTGCGTGTGAGGAAGGTGAGGGTTCGTCCTCGTCCTCGTCCCCGTCCTCTCATTCAGTCTGTGCAGTTTCCTCCTTGTTTTTTCCTCTGTCTGGTCTCAGGACTGAAAAACTCTTCCTTCAAATGTTCTTTCAGTTTTGAGGAAACAAACAAAATTGTTTATAGTAATTTCACAGTTTCAAGAACTTTAAAGAACTTTTAAACCCACGGTCAATCCTGACTGGGCCACTAGCAGATGCTTCTCCACAGTGGATTTTGGTCACGTAAAGACATGGAGAAATGGTTAGTTTGACCCTGCTTTAATTCCACAGCTGATATCTAGAGCCTGATAGTAACTTACATCAGTTTGACGCTGCACCACAGTTTTCAGGTTCATTTAAGAGGAACCAGGCAATGTGAAAAAGTTGAAGAAACATGAAATTGGACAAATCCTTTTTTTCCATTTTTTCACTCATTCACCTCAGTGGATTTTCTAGTTTGATATTAAAATAAATGTAATTAAATATGAAGATGATTCCTCTAGATATTTATTACGGGAATAAAAGTGGAGCAACGTGTAAATGGATAATACAGAGGTAAAAAGTTTTATCTTCATGTCAGTTCTTCTGCTCAGGCCTCAGAAAACTTCACTCAAACTCGTACAAAGTAGTAGAAAAATCCCAAACAAGCTGGTGATTTTTTAATTTTATTGCCTTTTATTTCTGTTCCCAACAACATCTGAGACACCGAACCAATAACTGAGTCGTCGACGGTGCTGCAGGGACCAATAGTCATTATGTGTGTTGGTGCACGTTGGTACATAAACCATGGGCTGAAGGACAGTAGTGGATGAGCACACGCTCCGCTGGCTGTGGTGGAGCATTAATTAGAACGGCCACAGAAACTGAGCTCCTTCTGTGAATTAATTTTCATACTAATGTTCTCCTTTTCTATTGTTCTTTATCTCCTTCCCTCCCTCTGTGTCCCTCGCTCTGTCTCCCCTCCTCTCATTTCTCTGCTGATGAGCAGAAAAGTCAAATCGCTCCAACTTCCACCTGATTTACTCAAAGAGCTGGTTAAGACAGACTATCATATTAGATCAACATACTGTATATGTATGTATATGTATATAGTCTTTCTGGTGATCTGACTGATTGAGAATTGAGTGTCAAATTGAGGACAGTAAAGTTTTTATCCCAACTTCCCATTGATATTGATATTTATTGTGAGCAGAGTTAGTTTGTCATTATATTTTCTTTCAACTCATCCAAGTAAATGTACAAGGAATCGTTTAAACTCCATCTGTCCATGGAGTTCCTCCGTATCAAGGCGTCCACGTTAATGTAGAGTTAAAAACTCAGTGGAAAACACACTCTAGGTTGAAATAATAATTCGTTTCCCTCAAACTTTCAGAATCCCACGTTTGCAGCAGTCGCAGCTTGTACTGTAACTGAGCCGTTAGACCGTATTCCTGCTGTGTGATGTAAAATACCATATGTCCCAAACTAAGGGACCCTGTCTCTTTATGTCCACTTCCTCTAAATAATTCCATCACCTTTTCATTTCTCAGCTCTTTCTGATTAATGGCCAATTCTACACCAACATCCTTTCACTTTCCACTGTATCATGAATGTAAGGTGTGACGTGTGGAATGGAGGCCTTCCAGGCTCATCGCTGCTTAATTGAATAGCTAACGTGGAAAATGTCCCAGAAATGAAAGATGTCCCCGCAGGACAGAAACATCAAAGGAAATAAGAATAATATTTGACTCTTTTATGACCATGACATTCTTCCTCCTCAGTCTTCACCCTCTGCCTTCTCCTGTTGTGCTCAGTAGGATGAGGAGCAGCTGATTCTGCTTCTTTCTCTCAAAACGTCCGATTAGACTTCACTCCCATCGTCACATCTGCAGTGTTTTCTGCCTCTGCTCATATTTCTATTTACTGTACGAGTGGCTGCAGTAATGACACAGGCTAATGGAGTGGAAGCAGCTTTTTGTCCACTGAGAGACGCTCTGCAGGTTAATCAGCTGTGTGTCCCTCTGTGTGTGTGTGTGTGTGTGTCTATTTGAAATCATCATATCAATGATAAATCAGTCCACTATCGCCCACAGATGAATAGATGTATGTATGTAATTACAATTATTATAAATGTGTTGAAAATACTATACAATAATTCTTTTTGTGCTAAATGTAAACTGTGGACATAGTCCTATGTTGCCACCAGAGGGCACTGCATGCTCGGTAGAAGACACGGCCGAGGGAAAACGGGGCTGGAAGAGGCGGTAGAGAGATCGAGGTTAGAAAATGGAAAGTCAGGAAGGTCAAACTAGGGGGAGAGGGTGATGACCGCAGGGTGAGACAGGAATAGAGTGGTGGGCTGCAGGGGGCGATGATGAGAGGAGACAAAAGGAGAGGGAAATGACCTTCATGAACATTGACAGATGATTTGAAGATATTGTCTGGATCTGTAGACTCCAAAAAGACCTGTTACAGTTCAACACCGAGAGAAGACTGTGTCTTAGTGATGGACTGAGGACTTCACACTTTGTGGACAGAATTTAATACCTGGTTCCATAAACCTATATTTCCCCAAGAATACAGTCATCATGAGGTTTTTTTTTTTTGTTTTTGGCAATAGGTTCGATGAACTTTTCCAGTTTTGGGCTCTTTTTTATGTTTTATTTGCTTAAAACATCTGCACCAACACACATCATCACAAATGACTGTCCTCCGCTGCCAACCTCAGGTTCAGAGCCAGCTCTTCTAGATGGCCACCTATCTACCTTCACTCAGAGAAAATCTGTGTGTGTGTGTGTGTGTGTCCCCAATAAGACACAGTGTCCTCACAGAAGACATAGCCACTCCAGTAAACACACAAATCCACATTTTGTGAGCTGCCTTGTCAAAGCTCAAGCAATGCTTAAAAGAAAGATTCTGAGGAGCCTCGGGACGCGAGGGTTTGTTGGTGCAAAGCTGCAGACGTGTTGTCAAAGTCCTCGGGCCTTTTGTTAATTAATTAGCCTGTACAAGGACCCAGCGTGGAGTCAATTAGAAAGTCTCTCGCCTCCTGCTGGGCCGACAGAAGCCGCCGTGTCTCCAGGCTGCGTTCATCTTTGTCAAGGCCACTGAGTGAGTGATGTGAGTAAATCTTCTCATTGTGCCTGACAACACAGATCAGCAGAGGTTCAGCCTGGAACCTACTGGTTCTTCAGTAACTTCTTCACTCCGTGGCTGCCTAGAGTTTCTTATTGTTATTCCAACACAATACTCTCTCTCTCTCTCTCTGAGGTCCATAGGTAAACATCCTACACTGTGTGTACAGGAAATAGGCAACATGTATAGTACACATTGTATACATTATGCATACAATATCACATTTATTTATGCAATATATAAATATGTTTTCAGGACGTCTCTGATGAACCAAAACCATCCAATGGAATCAAACTCTGGTCTTATCTGTAAAAACCCCTGTATGAGTATAATGATGAAATGCAATGCTGCCATCTAGTGACAACTACATCATGTAAGGAAACTCAGTCACTCATTAACTTAGATACTGTATAACACAATATTAATTCTATTGACACTATAGACAAGGTAAAGGCAAACCAAACCCACGGGCCACAATTGGACCTAAAACCTTTTCCGTAATTATCTTTATCATTTCCTGAAGGATATTAATTAATGCAGTTCTAGGTGTAAAAAGTTGTGCAGGAATAAATCTAAATATTTATTCTATGCAGTGACGTGAACACTGTGGGTTTCACAGTGGAGTGAAAGTTCAATTTGTTCCCACACAGTCCTCTCAACCTGAGGAACTTGGACGGAATAGGAAGGAGTGGACTTCCAGTAAATCCATGTCCATGACCCCCAAAATATTGAAATTAGGCCTCACTGTGGACAAGGGGATTCTGACTTCTGCTCCACTGGGACAAGGTTGTGGTTCAGAACCACTTCCTGTCCTTTAGGTCGCTTTATCAAACACCTGTCCATGGACACTTGACACTTTGTCCACCCAGACAATGCCTTGTTTGGGTGATGCGTTACGACCTGGTGTTGCACGTTGTCCCATTATATGGAGACATTTTCAGTCTCACTGTTTCCTGAATCGCGTGAATCCCTAGAATAATGTAAAACACCAAGACAGCATCAACCTGAACATCTGTGAATTTTCATAGTGCGGTTTATTAAGGGATCACTGACGGTCAATGTTCAGAGAATCAGTGGACACCTGGGAGAGCTGAAGAGGTCGGTGTGAACAGAGAAGAAGTGGTTAAGTGGCAGTGGTGAAGAGTGACTCTGGGTTTGTGTGGGAGGAAGGCTGAGGAGGTGAGGGGAGACGTCACAGAACAAGTGATAGATGTAGCAGACAAGGCAGCAGGTCCAGACAAGGTGGAGCGAGGGATGGAGATGGTGAAGAGGGTGTCAGTGAGTAGGAAGAGGAAAAGAAGAGAGGGGGAAAAGATGAGGAAAAAAGAAGTTGGAAAAAAACCTCTGTGGCCTCAACCTCAACCTCAACCTCAGCTGCAGAAGTCCGAGTCTGAGCCAAAAGCCAAGACTTAGTCTAAACTAAAGAAGACATAGTCAGAGCTAATATAGACTTCCCGCATCCCGCATCCCGCTTAAACGCTTGTATTTTCCTACCCAGAATCCTTCAGTGCAATAAGCGGTGTTCCTCTCTCTTCCTGACTGTGTTTCTGTGACGTTCTAATTGCTGGGCCGTGGACAGTAATTGTTGCATTGCTCTTCAGTTGATGGAGCCTCCATGATTTCATTTGTGTTGATATTACACTTTGTCAGATGAAGAGAAGTCCTGTTCTTCAAAGAGAGGATTTCAGAGAGTTTGTTTGGTGCAACCATTCATTTCTCTCCAATCTTCTCAGGGAGCTCCAGAGTCCAGTTTTTCATTAAATGAATGGTTAAAAGAAGAAGCAAAGCATTGGTTTCCTCTTTTTCTCTGCCTTTCATCCCACAAACGTTCTAATCAGAGAGTTCTGCAGTCAAACTTGAAAGAACATGAAACCAACCAACCTATCAAGGCAAACATCCAGATGTTCTGCTGCAAAACCAGCGTAAAATCACCTCCATTGAACCACAATCACTCCTGTCAAAATCCTCCTCCTCCTCCTCCTCCTCCTCATCATCATCATCAGCCCTTACATTAGTGGTTCTCAAAGGGGGGTGCGGGGGCTGTCTTATTATTACTGTACAGTGTCAGGTACTGGACTACATGACAGCAGTAGAAGATGGACAATGATGGCAGACAGATATGTGTAGAAATCCTGCTGACTCAAACAGATGCTCCACCCTTCTCCTCCATCGTCTGGCAGAGGTGGATGGCTGGAGGACAGCCCTGATGGAACCAGGATAACCGTGCTCTCTCCTGACGGCTGAAGATTTATGACCCAGACCTGGTTGTCGTGCTTTTCCCTTGACAGACTCACTCTGGGTGGACCTGCTGGATCGGAAACATCTCACACAATTTGTCTGCAGGAGATTTAAAAGGAAAACATTTCTCCACAAATATTAAACATAAAGCAGGGAACAAACTGTGAAGTTTAAATGAAGTTACATTTTCATTACTACTTACGGCATATTTCTTATTTCTCATCAAAGTTTTGTCTTTTATTTCCGTAGTTTTTGTTTCTTATCTGAGGAATGAAGAAGACAGAGGTTGAAGAGTTTGTTGAGACACAGGACGTGAAATTTCTCTGTGATTTTTTTTTTTTCACCTCTCAAGCCTCTCAACAGGTTTATTCTGTTCTGACTGAGCTTTTGTTCAGTGACAACTCCTCATCTGTGGCCATGATGTCAATGTCTAAGAAGTTGACACTGAGGTCCACTGAGCATGGCACTGTCCCCACCCACTCTTACCCTGCTCTGACAGCTGCCCACTGGTCACTGTGGTCACTCTGGTTAAAGTGGACCACAGTGACCTTTCCTTCCTTTCGAAGGCAGTGATGCAGAGGAATCAGGTTGTTATTCCCGGCGTCACCACTGGAGGGCTTGCATGTAAGGAATGCACCTCCAGTCATTTTTCTCAAGAAGCAGCTTCCCATTCTGATGCATGTAGTGCATGTGCGTGTGCACGTGAGCTCTTGTGATTCACCACTTCCTGTTTCCTCTCTTCCCTGGGGGGTCATTACAACTCATTTCCCTCCTCAATAATAGAAGACAGTGGTTTGTGTGGACACTGGCTGAGGACCTTCTTAACCAACACAACCGTCCTCTTCCTTCTTCTCTTCTTCTCCATCATCCTGTGATTGTATCACTGCTGAGACGAGTCGGATCTAAACCTGTTCTCATACTCCTACGCCACCTATTGGTTGCTTGTTTTAGGTCTTCGTCATGTTCATTATGCTGCTCTATGATGGAGATCTTAAGATGGTTTTAGAAGTGACTCCACCAGTAGAAATTTGCTGTGGTGAGAGGCTTGGAACCAGGTGGGCGGTCACTCTCGCTCCGCTGGTTCACAACACCAGGAGAAAAAAAGCCACAGGAAGGAGTTTGATGCAATGAGGAGACAGAGTTGAAGTGATTTCCTTGATGTTCTCTGGTCCTGTGTGTGAAGGTCAGGCTGAGGCTGGAGCTCTGCTTCCACAGGAACACTGACAACATGGACAACACCTTGTATTTCTCTCTGGTTGATGTGTCCTTGGGCCCATGTCAGTGGAGTAGGACCACGACACTAGAACTTTTGTCCGTAAATGTTTGTATATATATACATATATATATACACATACATGTCGAGGCGCATATGCTGCTTTTTCTTTGTGAATTGAATGAGTGACTGTAACAAAGATGAGAAACAAGAATAGCTTCACACATACACACACACACACACACACACACACACACCCAGTAAACAGTGTGTGGGAGTGGAGCCCACCCACAGCTGTCTGTTCACACTAAGCCTCGTGCTTTCAGATTAGCTCTTCCATTCCTGCATGAGTGAAGAGGAAGAGGAGGGAGAGGAGGAAGCAGGGAATTATGGAGGCATTAAAGGAGAGAACTTCTCAAATTCCTCCTTCCTTCTCCTTCAAAGTAAATGCTGAGCTCCTGACAAATAGGACAGGAGGAGGGTCCAACCTGGATGTCTGTCTGTGTAGGAAGTCCACTCCAGGGTACATACAGTGTAGTGTAGTGTAGTATAGTATAGTATAGTATAGTATAGTATAGTATAGTATGTAATAGTATAGTGAGGTATATAGCAGCAGCAGCAGCAGCAGCAGGGACTGACGCTACAGAGAGAGGATCCAGCAGGGAAGGTTTGTTTGTTTGTTTGTTTTCAGTCACAGGACAGGACAGGACAGGACAGAACAGGACACAGTCTAAGTTTGTCCATATATGTGGAGGAAAAGTCTCACCTTTTTTCGACCTCTTTGTCAGGATCTCTTTTCTTTGTGTGTTTGTTTATATAAATATATGTTTAGGAGACAAATTGTTTCCAACCATTTCGTACATTGTTGGACTTCAGGTGTGTTCCATGTTGGAGACAGTGGACTGTTCTACACCTGTGCTGGTGCCATGTGCAGTAGGTGGAGAAAGGAGCCCTGGAGTGACAGTGAGTGGGAGTTATAAATATTGATCAGTTTCTCTGCAGATGATCAAAAAATGACACCTGCACCTGCAGGGACAACGGGTTGGTTGTCTTGGTTTTCCTGTTTTCCTGGACGCTTGGGGTTTGATTCAACCAGGACGTCGGGAAAAAAAATCTCTTGCAACCAAGTGTTTGGGAAAAGAATGTATTTTGAGATGTATTATGGGCACAACACACCTTTTCATGGCCCAGCGCCGATCAATTAGAGCTGTGTCATCGTGCCTGACCAATCAAATCAGACGAATCACAGATAATTATTAGATCATAAAAAATGTCATTTTTAGGATTTCTTAGGACAAAAGCATGACTATTGGAATGATGATGATCCCCTGATAAGGTAGCAGTAAATGTCAAAGTGAGCTACAGTGTCTGTGAAGGTCAAAACAGGGGGACACTGGACAAAACCCTACCTGTGAGGACAGGGAGTTATACTATTTCACACATTTAGTTTGACTGATTTATTGTGTCTTGTTCTACACTTCAAGACTTTGGAGACGTCCCCCTGGAACGTAGCCTAAATGGACCACAAGGAAAGACATCAGCACAGGCGTCGTCCATATGCTGCTCTTCACGCTGTGTCGTCCATTCTTTTTTAAACTCCACTGTCCATTTGGTGTCCATTCTTCTCACCTCCCACTCATTTCTTTCTCTGCTCCCTCCACCTCCTCCATCTCCTCCTTCCTTGTTCTTGCTGCTTTGATTTCTCCATCATTCTTTCCAGAGTTCACCTTTACTCTACAGCCTCCACGGCAGTGTTACCAAGACACAGGAGAGGGGGAAATAAGAAGATTATTCTGGGGGGTGTGAGACCAAGCATCAGATAAAGACCACAAATATGGAGGAAAAAACGGAACAAAGAGAGAGAGAGAGAGAGAGGGAGAGAGAGGGGAAAAAAAAGCTCAGATGAGATTAACAGGTAGCGAAGAGAGCAGCTCAGAGATGCAACTCTTTAGAATCATATTTTTTTTCAGGAGATGAAAAGAAACTCAAATGCAAATGTGATGTGTGTGCTGGGAAACACTGTAGTGTACAGTCAGTGCGAGTGTGTAGATACAGTGTGAATATGTAATCATAGTAACTGTGACGATATGTGTGTGGAAGAACCAGACAAGAACACAGAGACTTAGCAGGAACAATCATCTGCTGCCTCCTGGTTACAGGACAAATACAAATCAATCAGTGAACATTTTATCAACTGGACAACAGCAGAATCCTAACTGGACTCTGTGATTCTGAGTCACACGGTCAATGTGCAGTCGTCCAACCTACAAATGTCCTCTGTGTCCCTGAGTCTCAGTGGTTTTAGATTCACATCCATTCATGAAGAGAGGGTTCGAACCCTAATCTGGACAGACCACGACAGACCGGTCTGGACCAGTTAAAGGTCTGATGGTTTCTTTAGTTTACAGATTGGCCAGATTAAGGTGTGGTGGAAAAATAACCAAATCAAATCATGTGACATTAAGCCATTGTCTGTCCTCTTCAAAAGCAGCGTCAGCAAAACAGAACTCTTTGAACACCTGTCTTTTCTGTTGGATTAGAAGACCTAAGCTCTTCTTCTGTCTGTCACAAGGGGAACTTCCAAAGATGATTGTTTCTAAATTCAATATTATTCAGAATTCTGCATTTATTCTGTGCGGCCGAGTATCAAGTGACGCGTGGTCTGTTGTCGGTCCACGACCTGGGGGTTGGGACCACTGCTCTTAGCCACTAAGACTGAGAAGACACAGGTTTGCTGCCTAAGGTTTGATTTAAAAATACTTTTGGCCAATTTCATTGGAGACAAGTGTGTGGAGGGGTGAGGTTCTCTGGTGGGATTTACTCACCACAGGAGTTCATCTCAACCCAGCAGATAGAGCTGCAGAGGAATGATCTTCTTCATGGAACAGTAAGAAAATGTCAAATAAAGACAAAAAGAGAAGAAAAGAATCCACACAAGTTCATCAGCACCAACAAAGAGGAAGAGGATTGGAAGGAGATGAAGCTGAGAAGAAGCTTAATGTCAAAATACTTCACACACACAGGGGGGGAGAGAGAGAGAGAGAGAGAGACAGGCAGGCAGAGAGAGAGAGAGAGAGAGACAGGAAGGCAGAGAGAGAGAGAGAGAGACAGTCGTGTCTGTGATCACCCTCCTTCACTCTCTTCACTCTCCATGGCCATGTGACCGGCCAACGCTTCAGTCGAAACATTTCTCCCTCCTCCCTCCCTTTCCTTCTCTCTCTCTCTCTCCCTCTCTCTCTATCACCCCCTCCATCCATGGACAACTGAGGAGACAGAAGAAGAAGGAGAGAGAGAAAGAGGAGGAGGAGGAGGACGATAAAGAGCAGAAGAAAGGATGTTCTCGGTTACGCTTAAGTGTCGCCTAGGGGTCATCAGGCGCAGGATCAACGGTACCGTGTGTTCATGTGTGTGTTTGGGAATCAGACCGTCTTCCTGCTGAATGAATGTTCATCCTCACGGTGTGTGCACTTTACTTTGAAGGTGTCGTCCATGAAAATATCTGCGTCTTCTCTTTTTACTTTTACCTTCATCCTCTGGTCCTGGTCTCCTGGTCAGGATGATTGACAGTTGGTTGTAAATCTGTGGATTATTTCCATTGGCTGAGCAGTGATGTGGTGAAGTTTTGAATGGACCAATGGCTGCTCAGTGCTGTGTTAATTTCATTTCACCTTCAGGTTCTGTTTGTTAAGTTGATCTGGAATCTGTTTCCCATGTGACCACCTCACCTGATCCAACTCTGACTAGTTGTAAACAAGTTATAAACTAATGACTGATCACGGTTACTTACTGTGTCATATGACAACTTTTACTGTTTATTTTTCTTTAACCACAGTTTATTCACATCCTTGGTCTCTGACACTGGAGACACAAAGACCAGACAAAACATGTCTTCAGAGTCTGTGCTGCTGCCACACAGAGACAGAGTATTATTATACACAGAAATATAGTAGATGATTTCTCTGAATAACCCACATGTATTTTTAGATATAAATGTATACATATACATATCAGGTCCTAACCATCTTGAATCTTGGAGTTCTCCTTTTCCTGTTTTTCACTAAAATGAAATAATGTCAGTAAGACCTCAGTAAAGAGGAACTACTTTACTTTCTATCCAAAAATAATGTGGCAGAAAATGAACATATATATATATATACAGTATATATATATATATATATATATGTATATGTATATGTATATGTATATGGCTGGTAGCTTAGTTATGGAACCATGCTGTTAGGTTAATAATACTGAAAGGTCACCCTTATTAAACCCCCTCTACTGTATGTCCAGCTCTCATTCTCGGCCCATCCAGGACAAACTCCTCTGTTCCATCCGTTCTCCTTGGTCTCCACTAATGACTTTGGTTGCTCTCACCTGCACCTGTACCTGCTGTGGTGCGACCACCACCAGGTTTTTCATGGTTGTCTATCTGAGGCTCGGTGTTTAGCCCTCGTCTATTCTTAGTATTTAAATGAAAAATGTAAAAATTTCGAGATTTTTCAAGTTTGATTCGATTTTATGAAAACATTTCCAAAACTGCTAATGTTTTGAAATGACAAGGAACTTAAATGCTTAATCTATCTTTGAATTACATTTGTCATGATGAGCCTGTGCTTCACTTGTCTCAAACTAAACGCACGTCTTTCCTCAACTTTGTGGATATTCAGTATTCAGGGTATTCAGGGGCCGTGGTGGCCAGACCCTGGTCCAGAGGACTGGACCAGGGTCTGGAGGGTTTCATTCATTCATCTTCATCCTTTTATCCATTGCCCTGTGGCAGAATCCCACTGCACACTCTTCCACTGGAAGTTCTACGTGTGTGGGGAGGTGGCTACGATCAGAGAGTATCTGATCTAAGGTTAAAGGGCTGAGGTGAAGAGAAGCTTCTGTGGTTTGAGCTGGTGACCAGACCAACTGCTGTGGAATCAGTGTCATTCATGAACGTTCACAGCCTGATAGTACGGGTGGGCGTGGCTGGAGGCTGCATTTGAACTAACATGGTTAGCTGTCTGTCCACCCCCTAGTGGCAGCAGGTGAAACTGCAGTCGTCATTTTAAAAGTCAAACTCTGGTTGTACCCTGATGTTCTGCTGTTGTTGGTCATTTCAAATGATAAAATACTGTTGGAGTCTTGGCGATAAGTGTGTGTGTTCCTCTCTGGATGCATTGGTTAGCAGAGGAGTGTGTGGGTGAATAGGAAGTAGAGCAGTGCCAACATGAAGAAGGTCTGCTCGCTGAGCTTCATCCTCATTTCAAATGAACCATTCCAGCGTGTTTTCCAACTCAGTCCAAAGTGGCTTGTGAGGGGAGAGATTAAATGCAGGAGTCTTTTTATAGTTGCAGGGAGTGAGCAGGAGTTGTTGCTGGACGCCTCAGATAAGAGGTTTCCCCGGTTCACTATTAAGTATCTGCATTTAAATGAGTGGGCTGCGTGGGTGCATCCTGCAGGGTTTCTTTTATTGTTATTTTCTGATTCGAAATGCAGTGAAAATGCAGTTTAACTGGTTTGAAACTAAAATAATTTACTGTAACTCCAGAGAACGTTTCATAAACACAACATGAACAAATGAAAGCCATAGGAAGACATGACAATGAAGGGGCAACACTTCACCTGCCACCATGAAGAAGTCACATTCATCTCTGTGAAGGCTCTGTCAAAAACCCTTCGGTTCCTTGGTTCCTTGGACTCCATGACCTGACGTTGAGCTTCAGTGTCGTCTCATCAGCGGCCGTCGGTGGATCAGATGATTCTCTCCTTCACTTTGTGTCTGAAAGTCTTTTCTGGATTGAGTGAGTCACCACTGACCGTGGGTGAAAACACCGACCCACTCTACGTTTATCAGTGTATTCACACGCTGGGGAACGGAAACTTTTCTCTAACTTGAATGTATATATTTTTAAAATATACCTATGTGTGTAGATTGTTGCAGTAGAAAGTGAACCATGTCATGGAGTCTAGTCTTTAAGGTGTGGGAGATAAAGACATATTGAAGCTTCAGTGACTCATTAAAAACGTGAATTACAACCAATAATTCAGTCCAACCTCTGAAGGCTGTTCAATCCAGAACCTTCTGAAGACAAGGACTCTTCTTCTCCTCAAGTCCCTCCTTCACCACCTTCTTTGAAGAAACATCTGAACAAGAGAGATCCTGTTCCTGAGTCCCACCAGAGCCACCAGTGTTGACCCGACCAGAATATTTCTCCAGGTCCGGATTCATGATGAGGCAACTTGATAAGCTCTTTTTCGTCCTTCAGGACTGTCCTGTCCTGTCCTCTCCTGTCCTGTCTCTAGAGGTCCTGGCTTCACTGAACAACACAGCTCCTGTCTGCATCTAATTTTTAATTTTCATAAACAAGGAAAGAATCATTTTGATTCGGCCTGAAATCCACGACGCTGTGGTTCTTCCTGCAGCAGAAGCTCAGAGAGAAGAGGAAGAAAAAGAACCTTTTGTGAAGAGACTTAAAATGCAGAACAGTCTGTGCAGTTTGGATCAGGGCAACACTCAACACTGGGGGAATTGTACTCCAGCCTCAGCTTCTGCCCTTTTCGTCCACACAGTGGAGGACGATCCTGTCTGTGAGGTTCACCTTAACTCCAAAAAAGACAAAGTTCTGGTGTCACTGTGGACCATCACCATCACCATCACCCCTTAATAACCAGCCATGACTTAAGACATACTGTATATACAGTACGTACCAATAATATATATTTTTTTTTCTTTTCTGGCAAAAAAATAACTATAAAAATGTCAATATTATTATTAACTTCTTGTATTTCCCTGGCAGAGGTCTGTGACCCACTTTGGGTCACGGACCCACCAGTAGAGAATCACTCGCTCAGTGAACATGCGGTGGAGGTGAGAGGCGTCCAGGGGTGTGGCTACACCTCTCCCTGGTGACGGATGGGATTCACTGCGAGTTCTGGTTCAGAAAAAATATCAAATCCAGTTTCCAAACTTGACTGGACCTGGATACCAGGGAACCTACAGGCGTTTCTGGAGGCCGTGCCTTCAAACCGTCTGTTGAACTTTTCTTTTCTTTCCAGTCTTTGACTGATCCACACTTTTCAAATTGTTGTTTTGGACATAGTTGGATTTAAGAGGAGAAATGTTGGAGCTGCTCAGATTTTAAACTTTCTGTTTGAGCTGTTACTCAATTTCTGTTGATGTTAAAAATAATTAGAAAAAAAAATCCAGGTTGGAATGTGGGACAGAATGCAATTTGATTCTCAAAATAGAAGTGGAGATTCCAAATGTGAGTTTGTGTCCTGGATGGCCTTTCTATTGGCCGACCAAACCTGGGTCTGTGGTTTTATAGGTCACAGTTCAAAAGGCCAAATGGACTCCTGTCTCATTCTCACAGTCTCGTCCTGCAGGTTTGGACTCTTGAACTGGAATATCTAAGACGAAAACTGAAGGAGAATCAACAGAAAAGGAATTTCTCTAATATTTTGACTCTTGATTTCAGACTAAACTTTTTCTGAATTGATTGAGTTGATGTTTTTCATGCACATGTTTTCACCTTATGGTTGGTGTTTCTAAGATGTACCATTCATTGTTGTTCCTTGTCTTGAAGGAAACATCAGTGCAGCTCTAAATTTGGATGCATTTCATTTCATTTTTTTTCTACAGCCCAATCTGGTTCTGGCCTCAGGCCTTTTCTAGTAACAGGTTTCCATCGTGGATTCTCCAAGGGTTTCAATGAAAACGGTCTGTTCTTCTACAAAAATAACTAAAAAAAGGCAGAACTAATATCTGCATAAAGGTGTTGAGGTTGTCTCACAGTGGAGGGAATGAGCTGTTCCACAAGTTGATGAGGTCTCCTCACAGATAGACCACATGAGCTGCTCCTCACTTTGGTTTTGCTCCGACTCCTCTCACTCTCCCACGTCGAGCTCAAGGCAGTGACTGCTCACTTACTGGAAACACACACACACACACACACCTGACGTCTTGACGAGGTCCTGTGACCGACTGCTGCCGACACCTACGTACCCGAGATGTTATGGTCAGCAGAAAAGTGCTTGATGTTTGGAGCTGTATGTGATTTGTCCACTGCCCGTCCCGGGGGTCCTGACTCAGGACGTTTCAGCTCTGCCTCCTCAAACAGAGGCTACATATTATGGTGAAGTCAGGGTGGATGTGATTTCTCTGGACGGTGGACAACCTGGCTGTGGACTAGAGCGTCTGCAGGAAGAAGCTGTGAGAAGTTCACGTCTGTTTCTACTCTAACGTGAGCTGTAGTCAAAGCATCAGCCGTAATCTTTTATAGGTTTAGTATATTCAAAAATGTCAAGCACAGGTGTAACTAAAGTCTGGCCCCTGGGCCCAGTCTGGCCCGTGCTGGAGTTTCCACTGGTCACTGGTCTGTCATAGAATCAATGGCCTGAGGCCAAGCTGCACAGCAGAAAAGTCAAACACAACAGACACAGATGAAACAGGATGAAACTCTGCTTTGTTTTCTTTGGAAAAGAAAAAAAAAAAAAAAACTTCTAACCGTTTTTATTTTTTTTTTTTATGTAGTTTCTATTTGTGATTGTTTATCAGTGGATTTATTTTGGTTTGTGTGTAATTCTCCAGTGCTGTTATGATAAAAGGAAGAGAACACAACACAACAACACAACAAAACAGTGTTTTCACTTAATGTAGGAGGTTTTTATTTTTTTATTTTTTGCTGCTCCACAGTTTTTAATGTGAAGGTCCAGCTTCATTTTGGAGCTGTCACAGTTATGAGTTTGATGTGATGTGGTTTTCCCAGCTCACAGGCCGGTGTGGAGACCACGTCTTCTCCTCACTCTGATGTTGTGTGTTTGTGTCATCGTTTTCCTCAGTGCTGCAGTCATGTGATTTATCCACATGGAAATTGACTTCAGGATAATGTGCAGATTAAAAATAATCCCTGATGAAGCCATGTTTTCTGTGTAAATAAGTGACATATTAAAAGGTTTATTAAGTGGAAACTGGTCACGTGAGAGAGAATCCATGGAAACGAGCTCACAGTGAGACCTGTTTCATTGACTCTCTGAGTCAGTAGTGCCCTCTGCTGATTGAACTCAGTATCACAGCCACCATTTCATCATATTCCATCGTTTTACTTTTTTTTACAAATTGGATTAATTTATTTATATTCTAATCCAGTGATTTATATATTTATACATATCTGTCTGTCTGTCTATTGATAAATAGATAAATATATGCTGTATTCAGATCTATTCATCATAATGTCCTCACTGTATCAGACAGTGCAGTCATGTGGTTGTGACACTGGTTTGTTTGTTGACAAACTTGGAGCAGACACAGACGACACTGATGGATGAGGTGTTGGAGAAGGATGGACCTTCAGATGGATCCATGGTCTGATTCATAAATATTGTTTAATCACATTATGACACGTCATGAAGACTGGAAATGAGAATTATTAGTCCTGAGGTGGTGACCAGGGACGATCGATGAGAAAACAGGAAAACATCAATGACAAGACGACGGAGAAGGAGGAGGAGGAGGAGGAGAAGGTGGAGAAGGTGGAGAAGGGGGGAGATGAGGAGATCCAGATAAAACACGGTGTTTTACGGCAGGTGATAAATGTTCTGAGGACATGCAGACAGACAGCTGTCTGTGGATCACCTGCTCAGAATCATGATATTATTTTCCATGTGTTTCCATCGTGGTGATGGGGCCGTAGCTTCTCAGTGGATCTGGAGGACGCCTCGTTATTGGACACAGCATAAGACAATTATGAAGTAATGAAGTGTCTCCTCACCGTCTTTGTCGAGGATCCGTGAAGTTTTATGATGCGAGAAGCTGTGAAACGTTCATTTCTCAAAAAAAATAAAATAAATAAGGAGTTGAGCTGAGCTGAGCCAACTCTTCCTCCCTCATCCCCTTCGTCTTCATCAGGGGACGAGGCTGATGCTCTGAGGCGACTTCTAAGACTCAAAACACACTCAGAGGACTTTTCCTTCTCCACATACCCAGGAGGACTAAGACAATCTGAGAGGACTTCTGACTGATAAGACAGGAGTTCTAATTTTCTTTGGCTTTAAACCACACCCATGTACGAGGCTGGTTATGTTCAATAATGTCCCCTGTCCTACAGACCTACAGTCCAGCTGAGAGAACAGCAGTTTGAGCCAAAACGTACGAGTGTCTCCGGTTGAAAACCACACAGGGTTAAAATATTAAAGAGTCCAACATTCATGAGGAGCAGCTGAAGGTTTTTGAAGTGTCTCCTCAAAGGCCTTGATCTGTGAGAAGCTGCTGGAGTGTCAACAGGACAGTGTTTGGTTCTAAGCCCTTCAGGGAATGAAGGACCAGAAACAGGTCACTGTCCCGCTGTCCATCTGATCCAAGTTTGATCAGAATTTACATCATTTAGTCACAGTTTTGGTCAAAGTGACTAGAAGTTTTCAAATGTCAGTGTTGAGAGTTTTAGACAGAGGAACAGGCAGAGAGACAGACAGACAGGCAGACAGACAGACAGGCAGTATACCTGGGACGTCTCCTGCACCAACAGACGTCAATGTTTTTGTCTGGTTGTTGGTTGGACCTTCAGCTGCAGCTACTGATGTGGTGAAGGTCTGGATGTTTGGTTGGAGAGGAAACACAGCCCTGACTGTGAGTAAAACCCACTCTCTGTGTGTTAACGAGATGCTGCTCCGTCACTTGACACCTTCAGCACCACCTTTCCAGCTGAATTAAAGCAGAGGCTAAATTAAAACTTCTCACTGAAGGAGTTGGAGGCTGAACGTTGTCAGGAGCCTCAGCTTGGCAGCATTAGTCACTGGCCATGGTCTGTGTGTGTGTGTGTGTGTGTCCCCTCATGTACGGGTGGGTAGAGTTCCACTGACTCAAAAACAAGTGGTCACCAGCTGTTGAGCTTTGAACAAAATCCAGTTCATGTTTGACTGAAAATACTGGAAAAGAATCTCCAAGAACTATTGTTCATTAATGTTGATTAATGTGCAGTGACATCATTGGCATCTGGTCAGGTTAGTGGTGGAACAGACACAGACAGTCAGTTGACCTCCTCCTCCTTCAGAAGGTGCAAATTCAATAAAGGACCAGTCCTCCACTCTATCTACTCTGGAACGATCCTAGAGATGGAGCTACCAAAGAGGAGATTGATGGAGGTAGTTGGAGTCAGAGTAGAAGATGGAGAGAACAGGGGAAGATGGAGAAGATAGATTGAAGTAGAGGAGACCAGACCAGAGAAGGAGGAGAAGGTCACGATCACCAACCTCTCACATGTAGCTGCTTTGTCTGTGATCAGGTTTGTGTCAGTGCTTCCTTCACCTCAGATATTGAACCTGCAACTCAGGGAAACAAGGTGGAAATATCTTCACTGCACTGAGTCGCTGCATCAAATGATGTCACTTCACCAATAGTGCAGCCATCAGCAGCTACAGGCTGTCAAAGATCCCTGGTGTGGTCATGTGATCCAGAGAGCTTCCTTATTCTAGTGTACTTAGGACCAAGAGAATCACAACAAAGAAAGGAAGGAGCGGAGGGTGAGAGGGGGCGTAGAGGCTGATGGAGTTGCTACGCTCATAATGAAGAGTGAAAAAAAAGGAAGACAGAAAAACTAGGGCATCAACAGTCCCGCAGGCTTTGAGGCACTTTTTTTTTTTTTTTTTTTTTTACATTTGCAAGGAAACTAAGAGAGCGAGGAGGGGGTAGGAAATAAGGAATAATAACATGCACCGACAGACCCTCCCCAGTTCAGAGGGGGAGGGAGGGAGGGAGGGAGGTAGGGCTGGAGAAAAGGGTGAAACAGGAGCAATAGGATGGTGTAGTTACTGAAGTGCGTCAAGGAAGCGGTAACAGAAGACAGAAGTGGAGGAACAACTGATTGGAGACAAGAATGACTTTTTACTTTGTTTTTTTTTAACATTTTAAACTCGTACGCCGCCTGCTGGTCATGCTGTAAATTGAGGAGGTGATTTTGGGGGAGTAGACTGATGTCAAGGGAGAGAAGGGACAGGGAGACAGAAAGACTGAGTGAGGGAGAGAGACAGGCTGTTAGAAGACGTCCTCTCTTCTCTGCAGACGTTTCACTCTGGAGCTTGACCAGTTAAAATGCTTTTTCTTCAGACGATCCTGAAGAAAAGACTTCTACAAAAAGGTAAAAATGGTCTTTATTCACCTGTTTTTCTCTGATTTGAAATAGACTTTTTATTGTCAATATCTTTATTCCTCACCTGACTCTGTTAAGTGTCATCCCAGTTTTCCTGATGCTCCTCTTTTTCATTTATTCCGAGTGTGACAACGTTCCTGTCTTTGAAGGAGGTGAGGGAGCTGCTCTCATTTCTCCCTCTGTCTGTGTCTCTTTCCTGATGATTTATTTATGAACCTGAAGATCTTTCTCTTTGAAGTTCTGCCTGAAAATGGGGGGGTGAAAATATAAACATAAAAAGGCAAACGGGGACAAAACGCCCCCTGTTGGCTCCTCAGTGCAGCTCAGTAGGAGTCACTCTTGTCAGCACATGGTTCAACTATATAAAAATATATGTTTCCAGTAAGTGTCATTGGTTCCATCAGTTTAGAACCGTTGACCCAGAGCAGAGAAACTCATAGTCACAAATGATACAGCGGTCGTTGCTGCTTTACTGATGGAGCTGATGTTTCCAGGTTGAATTTTACATAAAAAGCTTCCAGACAAAAATGGATGGATTTATTGATTATTTCATATTATTTCTATTGATTCTCATTACATGAGCTGCTCCGATCATAACACTCTGTGGACTCTCCACCCAAAGGAAGGCTGACAAAGTGGTGCAATGTGATTTGTGTGTCGGTGGTGGAGAGTCCAGGGAACAGGTGAAGATGAATGAATGTATCTTTTATTTTAGCTTTTTTATTATTATTATAAGAAACTTTTGGTCAAACTATCAATCGTTCCTGGCGATATTTTTCTCCTGGTCATCAATAAACTGCTGCTGTGATGATTGATAAACTGGAGCAGGTGTCTCCAGCGTGGTGCCTTGGGTCACCTGGTAGACCCAGTGGACCATCTAGCATGCCCAACAAGAAGGTCCTTTAAGAATCCCTTTGCACAACTGACACATCTGAGACCAAAGAGGCTTCTTGAATCTTGAGTCTTGATCTTCTTCACCTTCGATAACAGCAGCGATGAAGACTGGTTGAACTTTGACACTTCATCAAACCAGTCGATCTTCGTATTATGGAACGTCGCTCTCAGTTGAGTTGTCGTGTGGAGTTTCATTCCTCCTCCACCTCCTGCCTCTGAGCAATGTCAATGTTCTCTCTTTGATTTTGTCACTGGAGATTAATGACCACTTTATTAGAAGTTCCTATTTATACCAGAAAGGGTTTCAGCTCCGCCCAGAGACTGAGGCGAAAAGAATCAATTTAGGGAAAGATGAATGGGTTTGTGGAGGAAGTGATGATGGAAACGAGAGCAGGGAACTGGAATGTTGAGACGAGGGAAAAAATGTGTCACAAGGGGAGAGAACGTCAAACATTATGGACCGACAGAAGGAATGTCCACGTCCAGCCTTCAAATCATGTCCACGGCTGACAAATACTGTGCACTAGGGGTGTATATTGGATAGATCATATATATTGTATATTTACACTGTTGTTGGTGTGTAGATCTGTGGCAGTTGTGTAGGATGTCATGGTTAAAACAGGTTACTGGGCAGCACAGTCTGTGTTGGCACCGACAACCTCTGAGCAGCCAAACCACTTCATCAGCCAATCAGCATCGTTCTTCAGTAAATCCACGCCGTAAAGGTGTGGTTTGTGGTCACCCTGACCCTGACCTCTTCAACACTTGCTCCATTCTTCCACATCCACCCACACAACTGCCAACACCTGTTGGTGGCTCCACCATCCTTCCTGCTAACAGACCAACGACGGATTTTTGATCTTTATATTTTAAACTGTGGTTTTAAAGGTGTTGTTTCAGAAGAAGAACTGAGGAGATACAGTGTTGTGTGTTGATGAGTCAGTGAAGGATGAACATTGGTTGGTGTAATAATATTCCCACATTATTCCTGGTTTTGATGAAGAATTTGTCACTGACTGAAGAACTTGTTCAGCTTTTTGTTTGAGTTGCAGCCGTTCAGCAGAGCGAGCAGACTGATGCTGCTGCTTTCCTCTCACCAGGTTCACCTGGCGCTCGTCTTTTTGTACTTGACTCGTAGACAACACCGTGTGCGTGTGTCTCCACTCCAGCTCTTCAGAACTCTGCCTCTGCTCTGGGTGGGACAGTCTGCAGACCAGAGGACACTGTTGTAGACTGTTGGACTGAAGCAAATGTTGGGGACAGTGGACAGAATAGCACTGTCCTGGAGACAGTTTTTCCTTGTTGGGAAATTTGAAGAATAACAGGTTTGTGGGATTAAACATTCATGTGAAATTAGGATTGAAAATTCATGCAATCTCCAAATCACACTGCTCCATACTGTCAGCCATCCTGTGGGTGGAGAGTTCTGTGGGTCGGGATAGTGATACGATCAGAGAACCTCCGTGGGAACCTGGCAGCTGCAGGGTTAGAACCTGGAGCCTCGGAGACAGATTTAAGGTTGGATTAAGATTAACACAGTTAACAAGTCTGAGTCAGTGCAGAGCTGATCAACCTCCACCTGTGTTTGTCTGCAGCTGAGGACAATCAGCAGCTCCGCCCTGAGTCACAGCTCACTTTTGCTGGGATGCTGAAGAGAACAGGTGTCACACTGGAGCTCAGTGGCCCCACACGTGGCCCACAAGGTTGTTTTGTTTGACCCACAGGAGTAGCATCGGGAGTGGATGGTGTGGGGGTCAGATCTGGACGGAGGTGAGTGTGTTGGTTGTGTTGGATGAGTCAGACCTTCTGTGACCCTGTTATTGGTGTGGAACTCCAGAGTTCACCTCTTTGGCGAGATTGAATCCCAGTTAGGATGATTGGCGCCCTCCAGTGGGCTCAACAGGCAGTACGGTGTGATTTGCTTGGTGCTGGTCACAGAGATGGATGGATTTAAATAAGTCTTTGATTCACTTATTGGCACTTAGTTCTAATTAGTTATGTTTGATAAGTTTTTAGATTGAACAGGTCTTCACTACATTATTCCCTTTTCTACATCTTTTGGAAACAATAGCACCACCTACAGGACTTGATTATATGTGTTAATGTAGATGATGCTCCAGAAAAGGAAAAGGGAAGAGAAGTGTGAGATGGAATTGTTGCTTGTCTTTTGCTGAACTTCAGTTCCTGGATGAAAGTCTTTTCCCTGAGTTGGAGTGACAGAGAGCCTTGCTGCCACTGAGGAAAATGAAAAACAATTTTGGGATGAATTTGCATTTCAAACTCATCCGACTTTAAGCCTGCGGTGTCAGAAACCTGCTGATGCCCCCCCCCCAACACACACACACACACCAACACACCCCCACCCCTTCCCCTCGCTTCCATTTCAGCTTCATCTCCGTCTCCATTTCACAGTGTTTTTGTGATTCACTGCAGCTTTAATCCAGCGACTGGTCTCACCATGGTTGGAATAAATTTTCCTCACTTCTTGCCTTCTGTGAGACCAAATTTATGTCCTCGGTCTTTGTCTCCAGTGGTCTCTGTGTCTCTCAGACAGATGTTGTTTTCCATCTGTCCTCTGTGTTGTCCTGCAGTGATAAGTGCTGTTAATATGATGGAGGGAGGACACACAGCTGGAGGAGATGTAGCAGCAGAGATGGGTGGAGAAGATTTAGACAGAATAGTGAAGGTTGGACGTCTAGGTTTGACCCTAATGTTAGACAAATATTCTCGGGCTGACGGAGGGACATGCTGGACATCACTACTGTAATTATTGAAAGATAAAACACCTCTGGCCACTAGGTGGCACCAACTCATACTCTGTATATTTTAAAGATGAACATATGCCAGTTTTGTATGATTCTCAGGTTTGATTCCCAGAGAGAACGAATTCTCCTTCGTAAATGTGTAAAAAAGTACATAATATCTGCCATGACTTCCAAGTCTGGACCCAAGTCTGGACCCAAGTCTGGACCCAAGTCTGTGCTGGGCCACCTCTGAGCCCCATTCCAGTGACTCTCTTTATGATATTTTAGTACCAGCCCTGCATTTGTGTTGTAGCTGTATTTTTTTCTTTATTACATAAAGTACTGCCTTTGTGAGGACACGCGTCTGTGTGGGACGTCTTTCAGTCCAAACAGTGAGAGGACTTTGACAACATTTATTTGTATTCCCACTTTGGGATCTCTGGTCTGAGGAATCTATTTATTCCATGTGAAGTCCGTACCAGTCGTGGACATGTGTTCATGACCAAGTGGTTTGGTGTCTGTCTGTCTGCCTGTCTGTCTGACTGTCTGTCTGAGGATGACTTGTAGCTTTTGCATCTTTCTTTGTTTTTCTTGGGCGTGCGTTTCCTGAATTGATCCACAGGAGATTGAACCATGATTGGTTCGTCCTCGTTAGAACTAACTCCTTGTAGTGTGATTTCATTTGCACTTGAAAAAGTACACGAGCAGAGAGACGGGGACAAGAGCGGCCGCAGAGACGAGCGAGACGAGAGCGTGGAACTGCCACCGTGTGCAGCCTTAATGGGTTCCCCAGCGTTTCCTCTCCTTCTGTCCTTTATCTGTTCAAACACAACAACAACAACAAAAACCAGAGAGCAGTGTTGCGTAACAGCCTTTAATGTATTACATTCTCTCATGGTCTCAACAGCATACAGTCAGGAACAGCTCTGATCTCTAACGCCACCTACTGTACGACTGATGCTTGCTGGGACTGACTGGATGAAGTGGAAGAAGATCAACGAGATCTTAAGAGAACTTAACGCTATTTGACTAAACAAAGAACTAGAAGGATGGACCTGAATGAATCAACACCAGCAGCATTTGAACATCCTTATGGTGTTCTGGTGGAAAATACTCTGTACTTTGTCACTTTGAGTGGGACCTTAGTTTCTTCTGCCTTGGGCTGGAGTCTTATGTTCTGGTAGAGGAACAGACACAGTCAGAGCTTCGTGTTTTGTGATTAAAATGTAAGAGTTGAATATGACAGATTTTATGAACCTCAGGGACACGACGGCACCAGGACAACAATGTAGAGACACAATAGAATGTAGTTAGAACAGAGTGGATGAACTCCAGACTGGGTGGAGGTTTTACAACGGGTTCACCACCATGAGGGTCTGGTTCAGGTGTAGTGTGATTTGGGTGACGGGCGTGGAAACAATCAAGACAATGAAGTTAAAGAGGATGGATGAATTGATATTTATGAAAAGCTTTTTTTTTTTTAATCAGTTGACAGTTGACGGTTCATGTTATGTCTCTGTCTTCTCAGTGTGTCTGTGATATTTATACAAAATTGAAATGTAACTGTGAAATAAACAGTGTAGAAACAGAGTATTAAGGCAGTGTGACAGTGTAATGTGGGACTGTTACTCCCTCCCTCTCCTCCGTGGTCTCTTTCCCATCACTCAGTCACTTTCCCGTGCTCCATATCTCTCCCGCTCCTCCCTCCACCCTCTCACTGTGTCTCTCGGGCTGGAGCAGCCATAATGTAAGCACCAGTCATCTCTGATCAGCGCGGCCGTGTTTCCCTGAGCGTCGTCAGCTCACATCTCTCTCTCTCTCTCTTCCTCTTTTTTTTCTCCTCTTTCAATTTTTGTAACATTTTTTTTCCTCTCTTTAATTCTCTGCGGATGTTTCCTTAATAAGGAATTTCATGTCTGCCGTCATGTTCTGCGGTCTGAAGAAGGATGTGGAGACAAACAGTGTTGGTGAGTGTTGAACCCACGGAGGGACCGGTTCCTCACAGAGGAGACGGATCAGGCTGTGGTTGCTTCTAACTCGTCGTCTACAAATGGGTGTAGTGGTTTGTGGACGCTGCTGTCAGAGGACTTTTAGAGGCTTTTAAATGGTTTAAATGATGTCATCATGACTCCATTCATTGATCACTGGATGTGGTTGCTCCTAGTGGCTGGATGTGAATGTGTGATTAGAGTAAATGAGTCAAGTCAGTTTGAAGGTACATTAAGTTAAGAGAAGGACACACCTTGACATCCGTCAGTCTGGCACTGATGGGACTGACGGTGTCTCTCATGGTTCCCTCCACTCCAAGCTTTTATTTCTGCATTCTTTACCTCCCAAAGACCTGACAATGTCTTCAAGTGCTCTTCCACCGCTCCCTCCTCTCTCAGTGACAGTAGGAACCAAGGCCAGTGGGGGAGAGTGATTACCCTTTGGACCTTTGGACAGGTCTTGACCCTCACAGGGTAAAAAAGACCAGGAAACAGTTTCAAACTGTCTGAACTGTTGAACTGAACTGTAGGCTCCTCCATACTGCAGGTCTGGACGACTTGAACTTGTATCTACAGTAAGTGAGGTTCAGGTCTGTAAACCCCGGCTGTGGGCCCTGCTCTTGTATTATCCACTGCACCACAGCAGGATTGGTGAGAGAGCATTAATAAGATGAGCCACAACCATAGGGGGAGCCACTGTTCGCTTTTATGGCCACATCTTCAAAAAGATGGCGTTTCCTTTTTGGTGTCGAGGGAATCGTCGTCTTTTTAACTTCGTCTCTTACAGGAGCTACAGGACTAAAAGGTCATGTGATCTGGTGGTTAGCACTGAAGGCCACTGAGCGTTGCTGCACTGACCGTGCAGATCAGCTGCGTGTGACATGTGCAGTTCTTCCTGCGCTGCCACATCAAGTGCACTCTCCTGGATCCCAACATGATTGCTGCAGAAGAACGTCTCTGTTGTGATCACAGAGCCACAGCGTTCCAGCTCAACTGCACTCGAACACAAAAGCTCAGCACTGAACGCGGAACCCGGCGCCTCGGCTCCACCACTCCATATACTCCAGGTGTCATTTGCAGTCAGCAGCGCTTTGTTTCCAGGAGGCTGAGAATATTTTTGCGTTTTATGAGTTCTATCAAAGGCTCTCAGTGCTCTGAGTGTCCCGGGAACGTTACTCAGGAATCTAATGGAATATCTGCTGATGAGGAGAAAAGCATGTGACTTATAAATAAACAGGTCTTTCTTTCCCAACACTCACTCTTCTACCTCACTGTGTCAGTTTTATTCTAAATTTAGGTGACACAGACTGGAAGGTCTGGAGAAAAAGCTAGAGAAGACAGATTGAGATGGTTTGGACATGTTCAGAGGAGGGACAGTGGAAGAGATGGAGACAAAGAGGAGATTGATGGAGGTAGTTGGAGTCAGAGTAGAAGATGGAGAGAACAGGAGGAGATGGAAAAGGAAGACTGTGTGACTGTGGAAACACCTGAAGAAGAAGAAGGGACATCACGCAAGCTTTCTTGCCAATGTGTCCACTCTGATTGTCTCATCTGAGGTCTCTGCTAGAAGCTGCTCAGAACGACAGCGTTATAATCTCTAAGAAGAAGGACACTAAGTGCTGCAGTGATGTTCACTGATCTTCCTCCAGCTCCAGATCCATACAGCCTACAATTAAACCCAACAGAGAAGCCATTAAACAGCACTAATTATTGCTTCTTTCATGCACGGCTGCTCTACGCGTGTGGGCGGGACATCAATGTGTCTGTGAGGACTGACCCAGGTTTTTCATAGATGAGGTATTGTTGTTTCTCCATGTGAGGAGGACAATGTCTAATTACACATTCAGAAATCCAGGAGACAAAGGCTGCAATCACAGGCATTTCCACAACAACAGTTTGTTTGCAACAGGTGTTTTCTTCAGGTGTCTTTCATCTCAGCTTTGAGACTTTTGTCTTCAGCTCAGACTGTACCAGTGGAGGGCAGGGCGGAGCCTTGGTGTTCTGACACTGTGTGATCAGATGCTAGGATGATAAGTATAGACCAGGCAGACGTGCTCAGTCTGATCTTCTGTATCTGTTCCATCTCCATCACTCCATCCACAAATCCCCTGTGAGGCCGCAAACATCAAAGTTACGTAAGAACAAATAATAGTTCACGTTCAGAAGTATCAACATCCAACTGGTCAGAGGAATGTGTGGCGTCCAAAGGTTGTGGTGTACAATTCACGGCAACTTTGAAGCAACGTTTTAACTGCGTATCTTTGCCGACACTTAGTGCTGATACTGAGAACAGCTAATACTGTAAAGTCGTCTTTCCATCTTTGTGCATGAACAGTTTCTCAAGATTCAATTTGATGGAGCTCCACCTTCAAGTGCTTCACCTTCTGAGCCCCAAACCGTCACCAACCTCACTTCTCTGACTTTCCCTCCAAACTGTCTCTCCTGTCCATTCCACCTTCTTCATCTCCTTAAGCAGTTGATCCTGGGTCAGTGAACTCGTCAAATTTTACTACCTCCACAGGCAACAGCTTTATCTGACCTTCATTACTCTACGCCTCTAAATAACTCTCCACCCTTGCTCCCAACTCTTCTTCTCGCTCTTGTCGTCTGACGTCTTAGTTGAACAGAGTTTTCTGCTTCAGTCTTGGCACCTTCTCATTTCCATAAGAATGAGAAGCTTCACTGTGGAGCCGCTTTATTTTCCTGGTGATTCTTCTTTAATGTTTATCCGACGTTCACTCTTCTGTGGGTGATTATTTTTGCTATGTGCTATGCTGCATCAGGGGACGTGTCCTTCTGTTGGTGTCACCACAGACGTCCTGTTCATCAGTTAATCTGCTGCAGTGAAGAAGCCTCAAGGCTTCGGTGTTTCTGATGAGTCAAGTGCCACCGTTAGACAGTTGTCACACAGAGAAGCACTGGTTCAGTGATGCTCCAACCTCTGCTTCTCTGTGGTTGGGACATATTTGACAGAGTGAAATGAAAACCTTCATCACAGCGTCAGTCTGGACCACACACCCACAGACATCTGCACGGAACAGATTTTGGCCAAAAGACTTTCATTAACAGAACAACATGTTATATTGTTGACGAAGCATAAACCAGCGACCAGCACAGACTTGTGACCAGCAGATTTGCAAAATGTGCGAAACTGAGACGGTGAATCTGCAGAGATGTTCTCCAAGTCACGTTCCTGTTGGATTGTGCTCAATAAATATGTTCATAGTTCTGAAATTGGAAATATTCTCTGTTAAACTCAGTGGATACTAATATTAATATTATATGTATATGCTGTGTATTGATCACAGCCACAAATGCTATAGTTGGATTCATTGCTATTGTTTCGTGGTTTGGACCAAGAATAATTAAATTTTCTAAATTAAAATCACTTCTGTGTCATCTGTGGTAGGAAAGTCAGGAAGAGAAGTTAAGGTTTCAACAACAGATGTTTTTGTTGGTAAAACAGGAAGTTAAAATCTATTCATGTTGTTAATCACCACAGCTCATGAATATTAACTATTTAACTTCTGTGAACAATAGCTATTCATCTTGTTAAGTTATCAATCTTTACATCAGGTCGTCAACATCTGCATGTAAACATCCACCAAGGTGTGTGTGTGTGTGTGTGTGTGTGTGTGTGTGTGTGTGTGTGTGTGTGTGTGTGTGTGTGTGTGTGTGTGTGTGTGTGTGTGTGTGTGTGTGTGTGTGTGTGTGGTCAGGTCAGGTTGTAGAAGATTGATGGAGATGGAAATAAGGAAAAGATGATTGGAAGTCAACAAAGAAGCAGGAATGACAAACCTGTTATTTATTCAAAGAGTCTGGAAAGCTGAACCTCGAGGAAGTCCATCTGAGTCTGAGCTTCAGTGTGGATTAATGAGGGACCATAGTTGGAGAAAACCTGATCTGTGATGAACATCTAATCAAGTGGTGCAGCTGTTGACTGGGTTTATTATCTCACATAAAGTGGTGGAACGTGGCCATTTAATTTAGGACATTCCGTCCCTCATCATCTCGGCGTCCACAGTTAGTGTGGAGGTTAATGACCTTTATCTCAAAACTCATATATGAATGTATGTGCAGATAATATTATATATATATGTGTGTAAGTATGTTAAAATAATCAGCCTATTTCTCAGGTTCTTCCTTCTCGCCCTCAGAACGTGGCAGATTTTGCAGTGGCCTAAACCTAACATCCCATCATTTCCCCTCATCTGTCCACTGTCTGTCTCTTATGTCTCATTTGGTTAAAGTACAGGAATCCCAGCTTTCCCTTTTCATGGTGTGAAGACAGAATGAATCCAATGCAATGTGAGAGAACTTCCTGTAGGTATTTTTATGACTTCAAGTCTTCAAACCTGTTCCCTGCGTGAGTCTACCTGAAAACTCCACAGTGCTGGAAGCATAATACGCTGCCTGTGTTTCTGCTGCAGTGGGAAGTTTTTGGCATCGTCTGTAACTAAACCTTTTAAGTCAGCTGAGAACGCCAGCAGTCGTGAACTTAATCACATTCAAATTATTCACCAGGAGAGACTTCACTCTGGTCACAGCTGCAGAGGAAGAAACAGCAAAGAGTTGAGTGACGCCAAGTCAGTATCTGTGTTGAAACGTAGCATCACTGCTGATGCCAGTTGGTTGAAGTCCACACGGTGACTCTGTTGGTTGGTTGGTTGGTCCAGGAGTCTCAGATGCAGACGTACGGAACCATCAACCATTTCTGAGACTCTCACACCATCAGCAGCCCATTTGGTTGATGATGTCTGTGGCAGCCACGCAGCCCAAATAAATGGCTTTTAGAGCACAATACAATATGTAACTACTAAATAATTACTGTTGCTGCTCCTCGGACGTTCGCTCAACTCAGCGTTGGACTTTTCGCACGAGGGAAATGAGTTCCTTCACATTAACAGTGAGAAAGATGCTCAGGTTTTCTACATCACTCTGGTGCTGGTAAATGGGTCGGGAAGAAATGGTTCCACTGCACGAGCTGTAATAGAATTTGTGGAAAATATTGCAACGGCACCAGATGAAAAACAGATTTCAAGTGGGGCTTTATTTTGAAATACACTTTAGGAAGCATTTCACAGCAGTGATCACTCTGTGTTTCTGAGGGATTGGACTTTAGTCACGCTGTATGAAGAAAAGCAAAATATTGGCAGAGGTTACAGAAATAAACTGATAATTGTGTAATTATGAAACAAGGATATTGAAGCGTTTAGAATCACAGCTTCAAAACAAAAAAACATATGGAGTTCCCCAGGGCACTGTGCTGGGGCCCATATTGGTCAAATAGTGGGTTCTTATGTTTCATCAAAATACTAACAATGTTTCAATCCTCAAAATAATGGTATAAATATAAATATGCTATTTGGATGTAATGTCTTGCTGCCTCCTGCACAGTAGCAATGATTCCCAGATTTAATCCAGACTAAAGACATTGTTCAAATTAGGTTGACTTGCAAATGACACAAGTTTGAGTCTAACTTGGGAAAGAATTCCAGACAGCCCTTCAGAGTAAATTATCATTTGTCTTAATTTCCTGTCTCCTGCCTGTGGGGGGTGCTAAGCTGCTTTGGCTACAGTGGGATATTCATTCACTCTGACTCTTCAGCTGTGATCAAACTGATTCCTGTCTTCACGTAACTTAATGCATGAAGAAAAAAAAAAACAAAGAAAAACAAAGTGCATGTATTCTTAACATCGCTGTGGTGGAGCGGAGGTTGTAAAGTAGGACACTTCCTCTCCATCTAGAGTCCCTGCTGCCACCCGTGTGATGTCTGTCAGAGCATGGTGTATATATGCATGCTCTGTCTGTCTGTCTGTCTGGGTCTTACAAACCAGTAAAATTCTCACCAGTAAAATGTCCCCTTCTTTGTTCTTCCAGATGAAGGACCATATGGGAAGACAAAGGACATCTCCGGACCAGAAATCATGGCCTCCAGAAGACACAGTATCCCAGGTTGGTTTTCATCAATAGCATCAACATGAATCCATTTAGACATTAATGTTAGAGACCAGGGCCAGAAACTAAGGCCTGAAGGACAGATATGGCTCTTTGGACTTTTCAGTCCGGTCCACTTAACTTGTCCACATGATACTATTCATACATAGATGTGTTATACTGTATGTGGTGAAGGAGAGTCAGAGGTGAGGTTGAAGTCCAGCTGCTGAATGAAATGAATGAGACGTTGAATCAAGTGTCTCCAGGTGGACGACAATGTCAGGAGCAGGAGGCAACATCACCACAGCTTGAAGGTTGTCGATTCAGATCCAGTGATCCTGACCAAAATGACTATTTTCCTGTGGTATTGACTGGATCTTCTGATGTTACAGCTGGTCACGTCTTCTGTTTGTCGTTTCTGCACCATTTTGTTTCCTGTACCAAACTCTCTGTTCACCTCTGCCTGGGAAAAAAACATCTCCTGAGCTTTTATGCAAATATGAACAGAACAAGGACTAATTAATGAGCGAGTGTGTCCCTGCAGATAAACCGCTGCCTGGTGTGTGTGCAGTGAAACTCCCATGGTTTACTTCATCTGTTCAACTTTATTTTCAGGTGGAAAATGTTGTCGTTGCAGGAAGAGAATGTATTTGATCAGGAGGACGTTTCCCCTGAGAATGTCTTTACCTTAAACCTGGGATCAGGAAGCCTCTCCATGGAGATCCTGGGTGTAAACATCTCTGTGTCTATAGTTTCCTGTAGACCAGGATGTTTTTTGCTCTTCTCCACCGTGGTTCCTGGAAGTTTACAGGGATTTTTTTCTGGTTCCGTTTGAGTTTTTCATTGTGAAACCGAAGGAAAACTGATTATTTACATATTTGTTGGTCTTCTTCTCCTTTCCACTTCTTCTTCTTCAGGGGTTTCCACAGTGAATCAGTGTACCTCCATGTCCTCCCTCACTGCATCCATCAGTCTCATCTTTGTCTCCTACCTCGTAGCTCCATCTATCATTTTTTTTACCAACGTGTCTCCACTGTCCCTCCTCTGAACATGTCCAAACCATCTCAATCTGTCTTCTCTAGCTTCTTCTTCTCCAAACCGTCCTGTCTGTGTTGTCCCTCTAATCACCTCATTCCTGGTCCTGTCCATCCTTGTCTCTCCTAAAACCAATCTCAGCAGCATCTCTTTAACTCCTCCACCTCCAGTGTCTCTAATCCATCCATCGTGGCTGGTGTCATTATTGAGGTCAATGAGTGACGGACAATGTCTGTTAACTTCACGTCACAGACCTTCCTGATTGGTCCACAGAGCAAAGTCTGGGAAACACTGCTGTCCTTACATATACCTGGGTTTTTGTTAGAAGCTCTGCGGGGGGTGACCATGGTGGAGCTGGTGAAGAAGGAAGGCAGCACACTCGGCCTCACCATCTCAGGGGGAACGGACAAGGATGGAAAACCTCGGGTATCGAACCTCCGACCCGGAGGACTGGCCGCCAGGTTGGTGCTGCTCGATCAACATCACAAATGTCCACTTGAATCACAGTGAGTGACCAGGATGTTGTCCGTTCAGGAGTGACCAGCTCAACGTGGGCGACTACATCAAGTCAGTCAACGGCATCAATTTGACCAAACTGCGTCACGAAGAAATCATCAGTTTACTGAAAAACGTTGGAGAGAGAGTTCTGCTGGAGGTGGAGTACGAACTTCCACCAACGGGTGAGGGTCAAAGAGTGAATGACCTGCACAGTTATGGTTGGTCCAAACCAACACCAGACTGACAACAGACACTTGTCTTTCCTCCAAAGCTCGTGACAACACCTCAGGGCTTTCATCCAAGACAATCGACATCTGTTTGCACAAAGAAGGAAACAGCTTTGGTTTCGTGGTGAGAGGTAATCATCTGTGACAGGAATGAAGATGGGGATGATGGTCATGGAGCTCCAATGTTGTTCTGGTGTCGACCCAGTAAAGTGTTCTTTCACTACATACTGTGTCGGTGGAGAGAGAGAGAGAGAAGAACAGTTCAACTCTGTCGACAGTTTTATAAATAATTCACATTTTTATCACTTTATTTATTACATTGTTTTATTGTATTACTATCTAATCAATCTAACGTTGGGCTCCTTTTCCTTCAGGAGGGGCACAGGAGGATTGGCATAAGGCACGCCCCCTTGTGGTCACCTACGTGAGGCCTGGGGGCTCTGCAGATAGGTAACTGGACCGCACCTGGTATAAGTCAAGATGGTCTGAGAGTGTCAAATGATGTGTCTGCAGTACCAGGAAAAAAAAAACAAACATCTGGCATCAGTCATCACTGGTCTCTATTGATGATTCAGAAAGTTGTCATCTCCTTTGTTCAGTAAGGGTAGAGGTTTCCAGAGGAAGTCACATGATCAGCCTCAGTCTCTTATCAGTCTTGACCAGATGAAGCCAAAGTTATTTTTATTCTTTAGTCACTGATGTATTTTTACTTCCCTGTGATCTGCTCAGAGTCAGTGTTTTGGTCTAAAAATACAAACCCTTGACGTTCTGCTGTCGCTGTATCTAGAAATACACAAATACACTTTTCATGAAGACGAGTGTTTGACGGCAACTCTTCATCAACCGTCGTCACTCAGAGAGCGCCTCCCTCAGGTCAGACCTCTTCATGTTCAAGAGCGCTGATCACGTGGCAGGACGTTCCGAGACCCTGGGGTGGAGAACTTCCCAGAGTCGGCTGTAAAACTTGATTCTCCATTTAATGGAGCTTGAGGATGTGACATCCAGGATGTAGATCCATCATCAGCACCGTCTCATCAAAATGCATTGCATGCATATTTCATGTTGGCCTTGGAGTCACTTTCACAGCGCTCACCTGCTCCTTGGTTCTAATCCTCAGGCTTTTCCATTTTAGTGTCAGTTCAAACTCTTCATCAGATTTTTTTTCTTCCCTCTCCTGTGAAACTTTAAACACTGTGTCAGTCCTGGGAGGGACTTGTTCAAAGACCTCAAAGGTGATTAGCGTCGTACTTTACAACTCCTGGCTGCTGCTGTTTCTCACACACTCTGGCATCACGAAGCATCCTGAAGCATCTATCAGCTGTCGAACACGGGCGCGGGCCTTAAAATTTGATCTCACTAAATCTCCTCTTTCGCAGGATGCCATGAATAATTGCTCGACGTCTGCGTGCAGCGTTTTCACGGTTCTTCTCTGTAGGTTGTCGTAAAGAAATGACAGGTTGACGACTTTGGCTTCAGCTCATGTTACAAAACAATCCAGCGTAGATTCAGTCAAATGTTTTATTTTTATTTTTATTTATTTTTTAGCAGCAGCAGCTGTGGAAGCTTCTCCACCTGCTTTGTTGTGAGGTTGATATTTAGCTTTGAGAGATTCATGTTCTCCGCTCCTCGAGGTAGTGAATAAATTTGATTTTCCAAATTCCAGACACGTTCTGCAGGTAGAACAACTTAGTCTGTTGTTTTTCCTTGGTCTGTGTTTACACAGAACTGACAAGTCAATAAACCCAGAAATGACTTCAGTGCAAATCAGTATTGACATCATGTGACTTTGTCTTGGCTTTACCTTAAACCTGAGAAATAGAAAGTTTCTCCATTGTGGTCCTGGGTGAAGACATGTCTGTCTGTCTGTCTGTCTGTCTGTGTACAGTTTCCTATAGACTTGTCAAATAAGTATTTGAGACACGAGTGTCCTGACTAGACAGGTAGATCTTCAAGATGTACATGATGAGCTCACTGTGATTATTTGTCCAAATTTCTACATTGGCCTTTTTTCATTTCATTTCATGCTTTAATTCCAGAGTTTAACACATAGTTTATTCCAAAACTCCATCAACTTTCCATCTTTTCACTTCTCAACCCTCACATTTTAGAACTAGAGTTTGTCCAGGTCTGATCTCGATATCTGCTGGTGGCACTAGAATTAGATCAAATCTTACTTTCCTTCCATTTACGTCAGGAAAGATGGTTGAAGAATGAAGGTAAGTTCATGTAGATGTGTGTAGTTTAGTAGTCAAGTCCCTCAGGGCCAGTGTCTGTCCAAGTCTTCTGATAATGAAGACACACTTTTCATTCATTCATTCACATGAGGCCACTACTGCCCCCTACACACATTCTGTCTTAACAACTGAGTAATATTTTACACTCACCTGGTCTTTGTCCTCTTACTCGTGTGTGTGTGTGTGTGTGAGGTGTGTGTGAGCTGTTGACTCAGTGGTTTTGGTGGAGGCAGCAGAGTGAAAAGTGAATATGTATTTGTGTGTTGTGTCTTTCCAGAGAGGGCACTCTTCGTCCAGGTGATCGTCTCCTCAGCGTGGACAGTGTTCCTCTGCACAACATGAACCACAGTGACGCCCTGAGTGTCTTGGCCCAGTGTGGACAGGAAGCTCTGTTTCAGATCGAGTATGATGTCACTGTGATAGGTGAGGCACTGACAAACACAGACGCCCTGAGGTGGTCTGTGGATTTGGACCGACGTCAGAACTCTCTGTTCTCCCTCTGTTCAGAAACGGTACCAAATGGTTCCAGTCCACTGATGGTAGAGGTTTCAAAGTCTCTAGGAGCCGCGCTGGGAATCATGTTGACGTCAGCTGCTCATCAGAACAAACAGGTCATCGTCATCGACAGAGTCAAACCTGGCAGCGTGGCTGACAGGTGCTGACACACACACACACACACACACACACACACACACACACACACAGATTAGTTTGTTCATTCATTCCTTTGTGCAACAACGACAATAAAGAATCCCTGAACGGTTCGTTGACTTGTCTGTTCTCCCCTTCATGACCTTGTTGACTGTCATCATTCCATGTTTTATCAGTTCATTATACACAACACAGTCGTTGACTCAGAGAAACTGGGTTGAATCCAAATAGACTCACAACTGAACACAACTGTGGCAGAGACACTGGAACCAATTAAAGTCAATATTGCAGAGTTGGAATCTTCATCTTCATCAACCACAGGTTGTAAAGTAAGACAAGATACCAGGATTTATTGTTTCCCTCCAGATGCGGAGCGTTGAATGCTGGAGACCAACTGCTGTCCATAGATGGAACATCCACAGAGCACTGTTCTGTTCTGGAGGCCACGCAGCTGTTGGCCAGCACCACAGAAGTGGTCAAGATGGAAGTTCTTCCCTCGCAGCAGAGGAGACTGAGTGGGAAACAGCAGGAAACAGGTGAGAGGCTGAATATTCAGTTTCCTCTCTCTGCTCTCTGGTTCACACTGGTTCTGATTAATAATTGTTGGCAGAACTTCATGATCAGAGGGAAACCCAATATGGACCTTACTGATACCAAACAATGCTGATCTTATTGGACTGGTTTGAAGTGAAGGCTGTGATGAAGCAGCTTCATAGTCAGGACTGACTGTGTGTTCAAGAAAACACAGTAAACAATAAATAAAAGATTGCAGAGTTGGAATCTTCATCTTCATCAACCACAGGTTGTAAAGTAAGACAAGATACCAGGATTTATTGTTTCCCTCCAGATGCGGAGCGTTGAATGCTGGAGACCAACTGCTGTCCATAGATGGAACATCCACAGAGCACTGTTCTGTTCTGGAGGCCACGCAGCTGTTGGCCAGCACCACAGAAGTGGTCAAGATGGAAGTTCTTCCCTCGCAGCAGAGGAGACTGAGTGGGAAACAGCAGGAAACAGGTGAGAGGCTGAATATTCAGTTTCCTCTCTCTGCTCTCTGGTTCACACTGGTTCTGATTAATAATTGTTGGCAGAACTTCATGATCAGAGGGAAACCCAATATGGACCTTACTGATACCAAACAATGCTGATCTTATTGGACTGGTTTAAAGTGAAGGCTGTGATGAAGCAGCTTCATAGTCAGGACTGACTGTGTGTTCAAGAAAACACAGTAAACAATAAATAAAAGTACGTCACAAATGTTATTCCAGGAGAGGAAGATGGAACTGGACTGTGTCCAGATAATGAGTTTCCCCATTGGTCAGACTGACCAGCTGGTCAATTAGCAGACGGTGTGAACATCCACCTCTGTAAACATCTATGCTCTGTTACATCAGGCTCCGCCTCCGTTTTGTTTCCTTCATTTGAACCATTTCTGCTGAGTTACGCACTGCAGTTCCTCGATGTCCCTCCAGGAGGACGTGGAGCAGAAGCACAGTTTTCACCTCCCTCAGATCTGCCTGTAAAGTTGTCCAACATCAGCTCCACTCAGCTCCCAAATCAGAACGGATGAGAAGACTCCTGGTCTGAGAGAAGTGGCCTCCCCCAGCTGTGTGTGTGTGTGTGTGTGTGTGTCTGCTGAGGGATTATGGAGTGGATGGAGCTGAGCTGCCTCAGATGTAGCTGCTGAAAAGTTTGCCCAGATAACAGTCATCTTCAACATCTTTCCCAGAGAATCTTTTCTCCCTGTTCTTCAGTATAACTGTGTGTGTGTGTGTGTGTGTTTCTGGTAAAACTATACTTGTGGGTTCACACTGTCCGTGAAAGGACATTTTTGCATGTCCCACAGAGTGACAGGGTTGTTGTAGTCCAGACATGGACTGTGGATGTACTCTCCTCCACCTACAGCTGATGAACCTTCTCTTGATGAAGGTCCAGATGGAAAAGTGAACTCTCTGTGTGTATCTGTGTTTGTGTGTGTGTGTGTGTGTGCGCGCTCTAGTGAAGGTCCAAAAGTCAGACCACGCCCACACCTGGGACCCCTGCGTCAACTTCTGTCACGCCTCCAACTCTGCACTGTGCAACACTAGCTCCACCCTCAACAAGTCGTGGGCCACCTCCAACAACAACACCATCAACAGCATTGACTACTGCAAGTGTGAGACCACGCCCTTCACTCTGCAGCTGTAGTTGTAGTTGTTCTGACGTCTGTTCTCGTCTCTCTCTTCTTCTTCTTCTTCTTCTGTTCGGTTAAAAAAAAGAAGAACTTTAAACTTTATTCTCTGTGTCCTCTCTGCAGCTCTGGTGTCTGCCAGCTTCTCCCCCGGTTCCACGACTACATCAGGTCCCAGTAGCCAAAGCTCCAGCACTCTGCCTCGGCTAACAGTTCCCATGAGTCCGAGGAACTCACTGCTGAAGCGACGGCAGAGAAAGAAAGAACACAAAAGCTCTCGTAGGCTGCAGGGGCATGTCGTCAGTTTTTTTGGTGGTTTCTTGTTCAGCAGATCTTTCAACTACAACTCTGTGTTTGCCTCTAGTATCACTTGCATCCAGTTCAGTGGGTCCAGGTGGTCAGGTGGTGCACGTCGAGACCGGTGAAGTGGTCCTCACTGGTGACCCTCTCAATGGCTTTGGTGTCCAGCTGCAGGGAGGAATATTTGCCACTGAAACCCTGTCTGCTCCTCCGCTCATCAGATTCATAGAACCTGACAGTTCTGCAGAGAGGTGAGTGGACCAGCAGGACGTTTGACAGATGGTCAACAGCGGTGTTGTAGAGAATGGTTCATTCACTGTAGGATGTGATTGGACTCATCACACTGTACCATCATTCACCACAAGAAACACAGCCCAATGTGTTGTGATGTGATGCAGTATAATGTAATGTTTGTAGGATGGACTTTAAATGTGAGGGAAGAATGACTGATGGGTTCTAGTCCAAAAACATAGACCCTGCTAAATATCCAGGATGTAGAAGAACCCTGTGGTCGCTCCAGCTCTTATGTTGAATAATAGGTTGTGACAAAACAGATGCACGCTCGGCTAACTTAGAGTTTTGGAGCCGGATCCGAATGATGAAAGTGGTTTCTGAGAAAGTGAAGACCTCACTGCTTCACAGACACATTCTCAGATTTGTCTGGTGGCAGCAGCAAGTTAAGAAAATCTCCCTAACTGCTCTCAGAAGATGAATAATTCAGAGAACAAGTGAACTGTGGATGCAGACTTTACTCCATGACACTCCATGACTTCAGCAGCAGCTGTAGGTGGCGCTTCACAAAGTTAATGATGTCTCTCGCAGCGTGGAGCAGATCTTCTGAGAGGATTCAGAGCTGGAGCTCCTGATGTTGGATGTGTGGGTTGGTAGTGAGGGCGTGGCTGCTGGAGCAGAGACATGTGTTCATCAGTGTCACTGTACCCTGGACCACCAGCAGGTGGTGTGTGTGTCACCTCTTGTCTCTGTCAATGGTTCACCTCCTGGGCAGGATCCAATCCCAGTCACGGTGAAGGTTCATCAGGGACAGGTTACTGAGACAGTGCAGTGGGATTTGGACAGTGATCACGGAGAATGTTGTCCCTCTGACCTGGGAATGGACAGAGTCCATGTTTGTTTGTTTGTTTGTTTGTTTTTGACCATCAGACAGTATCATCATCATCATCATCATCATCACCACCATAGTCTTATCAATACTAAAAGAATTACAATAGTCATTTGCTCATCTTCTATGACCTGATAACAAAGAAACAAAATAATGAGAAACTATGGGGAAAATATCATAGTTTGTTGATGATGATGATGATGAAACTTCTCTCTCATCACAACATCTTGACTAACTGACCAATACTAACAAACCAACAGGATACTTAGTGGGATTAAGGATTGTAAATCCCACTTAAATAAATAAATCAACTACATGATGTGTGGTGTGAACTCACTGGTCAGTGAAGGTTGGTCAGTCCATCAGTAGTTTGATCTTCATATTGGATCCTACGTTCATCCATCTAGTGAGTTTGAGATCATTGTTACGTCCAGTGTAAATGTTAATGAAGCCAGTGTTGTGGTAAAAGAACCATCACAGACTTCACACTGACTTCACAGGATTCTGTCTGAAAAACTCCCAGCTTCATGAAGGAGAACTTCTTAGATGATTCATGACTTCAATAGTCTGCTTCAACACGCTTGAC
Source organism: Paraplagusia blochii (assembly GCA_016785265.1). Lineage (NCBI taxonomy): Eukaryota > Metazoa > Chordata > Actinopteri > Pleuronectiformes > Cynoglossidae > Paraplagusia > Paraplagusia blochii. Next base: position 309,525 of record JAFBJS010009875.1, on the reverse strand, counting down.
TCTCCTCCCTCCGGCGCTGATTTATGTAGCGTGGAGCTGGGTTTAGGAAGTGAAGAAGAAATCTTTAGAATCCAAACAGCGGCGCCAGAAGCTGCAGCAGCTAAATATAAGAAATGACATGTGACCCCCGAGGGGAGGGGGCCACAGCCCCCACTGTCATCATTGTGTCTCTTTAACGCCAAACAAAAGACATCCAGGCAGAGGTGATGCTCCCTCCACCCACACAACTTTTCCCCGCCTTTATTTTTAAACCTGGTGTTGATCCAGAATCTGAGCAGGAGGGAAAACGTGTGTGTGTGTGTGTGTGTGTGTAAGTGTGTGTGCATGTGTGTGTGCATGTGTGTGTGTCCTAATAAAATGAGCAACATTTAAAGTGAACCAGGCTGAGGTTTAATATCTGTGTCGCTGCCATTGCTTTGTATTTAATTGTAATAGATTGAATGGACTTTCCAGAGGTTTCCTTAATTAGAATTATTTTGAGCAACAGAATTGGATTCTTCCTCAGGTTTTATTTCTGCAGCAGAAACAATTACTGTAGACATGACAGATGTTCACAGTCACATTTCATTCCCTTTTCTATCAGGACTATTAACTATTGAATTCTTAAATCTTGAACTAGATTTTTTTCCCTCCTGTCTGTGTTTTCTGCAGCTCCAGTTTGAAACAATCTTTTCCTTGTTCTAATATTTTTTTTTGTTCATCTGATATAGAGTCCTTATTAATCCTGTCTTCTCCAATATAATCTAATGTGTTAGATTCAAACAGTCACTCTCGCCAACTCTGTCCTGTGTAGGTGTGGCCTACTGCAGGTAGGTGACCGCCTCCTGTCCATCAACGGTATCGCCACTGAGGACGGAACACTGGAAGAAGCCAATCAGCTCCTCCGAGATGCAGCTCTGACCAACAGGGTGACGCTGGAAATAGAATTTGACGTGGCGGGTCAGTGAAGTGAACGACACTTATTGAATGGATGGAACTGTATTTTATTGATAATGATTTGCTTACGGTCGCACGGATCAATGCATTTGGACCTGTGTGTCCTCTAACGTCCAGAAAAGCCCTGGACCTTCATCAAAGTGTTTATGTCTTACAGAGTCAGTGGTGCCGAGCAGTGGGACGTTCCATGTCAAACTGCCCAAGAAGAGAGGAGTGGAGCTGGGCCTCACCATCAGTGGTAGCAAACACATGAACACACACATGGAACGTTGTCTAAGAATGACCGTCAACGCCCACAGCATGGGTCACACACCAATGTTTGTCAACACTGGACTGTTTGTCTCCAAGAGAGTTCTGATTATTATTGTTATGGTCATTACAGGCCGAGGGATGGAGGGTCAACCAGGAGAATATCTGATAGACGATAGATGCTCAGGGACCCAAGTCTGCTTCCTTCACCACTAACCCTCCAACTGCCCCTTTTTTTAAAGATTATTTTTCTAATGATAATATTCTGTAAATAAATGTATATTTTTGATCAATTTAAATGAAGGCCTTAGTTTGCCCCCACCTGCCTGATGGCATCTTTCAGCTAGGCTCTGTTGTAGTAGCTAAATTTCGACTCTAGGGGCAGCCTACCAAGTGAATTTCATTGAACTGTGAGATTATTGTTGGACTTGTTCAGATGTAGGGGCTTCGTTCCTGTCTTTCCTGAGTCCAGTTCTTCCATTGTTGATTAAATCCTTCGTTACACGGTGAGGGTTGAACCAACTACACTTTGATCGTGATTAGTTGGAAACAAGTTTATTAGCAACGTGTCGTGATTAAAATCAAGAGGATTTTTATTATCATCCCTACAATAAGGTTGACTGTAAATCAGGTTATGGCTCCAGCTGAAGGATTTCCTTAAATCTGAAGAGTGAGAACTGGAGCAGCAGCAGTTTTCTTCAGTATCTGAAGGCTGGAAGATATGGTCAACAGTACAATGGCGCCATCTATTGAATAACGTGATTCATATCCGTCATCGACGGTTAATGATTTGATTTTTCACTTGTTGAATGACTTTTTATGAAATTTAACTCAAATTCATGTTAGGTTAAAAGTTTTGACCAGTAAACATTGTCAGCAGTGATGGAATTATCTGTAGATGATTTTGTTAACTGTTGTTGTTCCTAACTGTGACGTCATCTTCCTCCACAGCCAGTAAGAAACCAGATGAACCGCTCATCATCTCTGACATCAAGAAGGGCAGCATGGCCCACAGGTAGACTCTCAAGAGTCTGTTAATGTCAGTTAGACACTCATTCATCTCCACCCTCTACCTGGTCTCCACCACTGCCACCCAAATCACACTGCTCCATCCTCTCCACCTTCCTGTGTTCAGAGCAGCTCAGTGTCTTGACCACAACTGTTGGAGGCCTTGGATTGACATGAAACCATTGAAATGAGAATAAACATGTGGCCTTAATATTCACACTGATCACATTCAGGGCTCCTCCTAAAAATGTTGTTGTTGTTGTTGTTGTTGTTGTTGTCGTCATTGATGCTAAATGGACTCCACATCTGTGCAGAACTGGGACGCTGGAGCCTGGTGATAAGCTGCTGGCCATCGACAACATCAGACTGGGGAACTGCACCAGAGAAGATGCGGAGCAGATCCTGCAGCAGTGTGAAGATCTGGTCAAACTGAAGATCCGGAAAGATGAAGACAACTCAGGTACGCTGGGCTCAGGTCAGGTGGGCTCAAACAGAGTCTATAGTAAAGTTCATGCCTCATCCTGCTGGGACCTCAAAATACTAACAGTGAATGTAGTTAGTGTTAAACACAGACGCTGAGGTGTTTTCCTCCTTTGTCTCTCAGAACTTCGTTCCTGCTGCAAAACCAGACAATGAAGTTAAATGCACCGTTAGTAGCTGGCCACTGGATGGCGTTGTTGGACTTAGACAATGGCAGAGACTTGAGTCTGGCCTCAGACATGATGTAACGTCACAGAGTGTGTTCCATAGTTACCGTATATTTGTATGATGAAGTATTGTGTAACCAGATGTTGTCTCTGAGGTAGAAGGACAGAAGGACATCCATCACTTACTCCACACACTCTCCGCTGAAGAAACTAAAACATCTGTGAAAGCAGCTTCCATGTGACTTCATCTCCCCTCCTTCAGTTCCTGCAGATTTATCACTGTTCAACTAAACAGGACTGGATTTCACAGAAACTGAAAATGAAGAAAAACACTGGAGTTTAATGTACGGTTGATATAATTTGACCCCAGATGTCCTGTAGGGGCGCTACAACGCTTACAGGAGGTGTCACACACTGTGTGGTAATTAGTGGGGGTGTGACGATTCACTCACCCAACGATCCGATTCATATCTAGATTCACAGGCTACGATCCGATTCAGGAACGATTCATACAAAATGTTAAACAATGGATCCAGTTCGATCCGATTGGTCCAGTTTGATTAGATTTTTTGAATGTTGAAAACATCAGGATAACGGGTGTTAGGATTTGTACAAGTGGAGTTGAGTTGAATCCTTCTAGTGACAGCTGACGTCATGAGTGTGTGTGTGTGTGTGTGTGTGTGTGTGTGTGTGTGTGTGTGTGTGTGTGTGTGTGTGTGTGTGCGTGCGTGCGTGCGTGCGTGTGTGTGTGTGTGTGTGTGTGTGCGTGTGTGTGTGCGCGCGCACGCGCATCCAGATGAGCAGGAAACATCAGGCAGCATCATCTACACTGTGGAGCTGAAGAGATATGGAGGTCCTCTTGGTATTACCATCTCAGGCACCGAGGAGCCTTTTGACCCCATCACTATATCTGGTCTGACTAAGAGAGGTCTGGCTGAGAGGTAAACACACACACACACACACACACACACACACACTGTGTGTAGAGGTGGACACCAGTCTGATCTAGAAAAGGAAGTGTCACAGAGACAAAACCCTAGAAGACCCTGACCCTAGGACAAACCTGCTCAGTTCAGATGATTGATTCAGAGTTCCTTGTCTTTTGTCTTCTGTCACAGGACAGCAGTTCATCATGACACTGTGAAGAAGAAAAACCTGTGTGTGTGTGTGTGTGTGTGTCTCTGCAGGACAGGGGCCATCCACGTGGGAGATCGGATCCTGGCCATCAACAGTGTGAGTCTGAAGGGGAAACCTCTGAGTGAAGCCATCCACCTGCTGCAAATGGCTGGAGAGACGGTCACTCTGAAGATCAAGAAGCAACTTGACAGTAAGAATGAGGACCGTTGTTGACCGTTGTTGACCTGTGGACACATTGATGCAGTTGATTAAACTCAGACTGTGGAGACAAAGAAGGTCAATTCCATCTCCTCTACTGTTCCCAGATGTTGATGGGAGAAAAGCTGCGGAGCTGGACGACACCACAGAGAACGAGCTGAGTGACCCTGACGACGAGGACGATTTGACAGACGGCCAACACAACAATAAGCTTTCGGACATTTTCTCCACCGCCGTGCCCAGTGTGGACTCTGCTATGGAGTCATGGGACGGCTCAGGCCTGGACCCTGGATATGGCAGCCAAGGTACAGGACATAAAAAAATGACTGGTCTCCATGGCAACAGACCCAAGCCTCACAGTCCTGACTCATTGACCTCCAGTAACCTCCACCTTTAATGATCAACTCTGCACTGTTTTAAGGCACTTACAACAACCAAGCTGTTGGTGTCGCCCTCCATCCTCACGAATGGTGTAGTGTCAAACAACAGCGCAGCTGCACACCACCTGTTGGACAGAGGAAGAACTACCCCTTCAGTGATGGAGGCTTCAGTGAAGATGACTGGGACAAAGCGCCGAGGTCGGACTTCAACCTAAATTTCATGAAGTTACAGCCAATCTGACTCATGTCCTTCTTTACATCTGTCTTTGTTTGTTTGTGGGACAGCTTCGTTGGACAACAGTCGGATGCGATCCTTCTGGATCCAGACGATAGTTTCTGGTGTCAAGCTTTGGAAGATCTGGAGACATGCGGCCAATCAGAACTCCTCAGAGAGATAGAGGTCTGTCCCCTCATCCCTCATCGTACGTCCATTTGTCTTCATCATCATTGTTATCTTTTGCCGTGTGTGCAGGCGTCCATCATGACAGGAACAGCCATCAGTCTGGGTGTGAACAGCCTGAACAACCCCCCCCCACCTGAGCCCATACTGAGTCACAACAGGATGAGTCCTTTACGGAGAAGTTTCCTGCACCACCAGGGCACCCACCTCCACCAGGGCATCCACCTTCACGAAGAGGCCACTCTTCACCATGGTCAGTAAAAACCTCTTCTCAAATGTCTCCTTTCATACTTCTATGAAAATGCACCTCTTCCTCCTCTTCTTCTTCCTCCTCTTCTTCCTCCTCTTCTTCTTCTCCTTCCTCCTCTTCCTCCTCTTCTTCTTCCTCTTCTTCTTCTTCTTCTTCTTCTTCTCCTTTCTCCTCCTCTTCTTCTTCTTCTTCTGTCTCTGTTAAAATGCATGGTCAACATCAGAGCCAGAGCACAGTTTCCACCAGGAAAATCACTCTTCCCTCCTGCATCATGAGTCCAAGCCCAAAGCCTCGCTGAGAGCTCCAGAGAGAACATGGGAGTCTCGTCGAATCAAAGAGGAAATGCAGGGTATCTTGTCTCCAACGCCGCTGGAGCTGCACAAAGTAAGTTCTTCTTCCTGGTCTCCACCTGTGAGCAGAGGCAGAACATCCTTCAGACTCATTTGAACTTGTTTTGGGTCAGTCAAGCTCCTGTAATTTCCCAGCATTGGATCAATAAAGTATGTCTGTCTCCCCGCCCACTGATCAAACTGTAGGACTCAGAGGACACACCCCTGGGGGACACTGGGAAGTAGCAAGGAAATGGAGACAAAGTAAAAAAGAAAAGAAATTCCTTGTCATTGTGATCCACACCACAGTGACCAGTGCCGTCCTCACTGGACCTCAGTGGCAACTTGGCATCTGGTAGATAAGAACTCTGAGCTCCTCAGACCCAAGTCTGGTTCTTTACCAGAACCACCACTGCCCCTGAGGAGACATTTCTAGAGCTGCAGACACTCTCTCTGTCTCTCTCCCAGTGTCCACAAAAGTTTAGATGGAAAGAACTCGTCTTCTTCTTGGAGTTGAAAGACATTTCATTCAACTGAGTCAAACTTCCTACTATGGTCATGGACGCCACAGCTGTCCTCTGGACATGTGACACACTAACCATCACAATCATCACAATCAGTGGTTTCTGTCCTCAACAAAACGACTCGTTGCACTTTGGTCCAGTGGAGAAGACAGTGGTCCAGAGGAGAAGAACTTCCAGAGTTCCCTCTGACATCAACCAGGAACTGATGAAGTTGCTGGTTGAGGAATGAAATGTCTTCAACACCAAGAAGAACAAGTCCATTTGCTGAACAACTAAAAAAACTAAACTTTCTGGATGAATGAGAATCTTCACAGACAAGAACATGGTGTCTTTCCGTCTGTTGTCCTCCAGACGGGCCGCAGAGTTTGGTGTGTTCACCGGTCTCTGGTTGCTCTGTTCAGGTGACGGTGATAAAAGACCCAGAGAGCGACGACTTTGGCTTCAGTCTGTCTGATGGTTTCCTGGAGAAAGGAGTTTATGTGAATCTGATCAGACCTGATGGACCCGCTGACCGAGCTGGACTCAGACCCTACGACAGGATACTGCAGGTGATGGGAGGACGGCAACATCATCAGGGGACAAAATTGATTAATAATCTGTAGAGAACCATGAGAAAAGTCAAATATGAAGAGGAAACAATTCACTAGAATAATTAAGGAAACAGAGTCAAAAGTTTCATCTGAGTGTGAGATCTGGGGTTGACGTCTGATAGAGGGCGCCAAACCGTAAATAACTAAAGTCTCATAGGTCGTTGTTGTCCATCTATCTGAACACAGGTGAACCATGTCAGAACCAGAGACTTTGACTGCTGTCTGGCTGTGCCTCTCATCACTGAGGCGGGGGACCGACTAGAGCTGGTCATCAGCCGGAACCCAATGTCCGGCGATGACCTGGAGGACAACAACAACACACTGGACCACACACTGGACCTGTAACTCTGGACGCTGTATGTGTAGAGGTCAGAGAGAGGGAGCTTCAACAGAAACACATCTGCTGTGACTGCTCCACAACCACAATCATCCTCAACTTTCCAATCTGACTGTAATATAAATCCAACGTCTTCAGAACTTCAGAACATCTGATGATTCTCTGTTTTCAGCAAATTGTACTGAGTTAATCCACAGATCACCCGCAGGAATCAATAACCAATAGGTTAAACCCACAGTCAAACACTAGCGCTGCTGCTGCTGCTGCTGCTGCTGCTGCTAATTTGATGCTGATGTTTACAGGCCAGAAATGAAGCAACGATTACAATAGCAAATGACAATGAAGCAATAGGGGGCGCCAAACCTCGACTTGGCCCTGGTCGCGAGGATAGTCGGAGCCGTGGCTAAAATGTGAAACAAAAGTTTATGTACAACGTGTTGTGAAATATGTTGTAATAATTGTACAATAGAATGAAAAGCACAGTGATAATATTTATTCACTGTCTTTTGCACATTATTATTGAGACTAAAGTCTCAGACTGGGAAAAAAAAACAACATTTTCATACTGTAACTGATTTCCAAGCACAGACTGAAGTACAGTATGAAGCAGAAGCACACTGTTGATAACCATGCACTGTAAGTATTGAGTGTCTTACTCTTGTACTGTCTGTCCATTCTTATGCAACCCCAAAAAATCCAGAAGTTTTATATATCGTCAGAAAAAGGCAAAAAATCTGAAAGAAGAACTCCTTCCAAACTCTGTTTGTGTTTACACTGTGTATTGATGTATGAGTGGGCGTGGTCAGTCATTTGTCCTATGCATTTCTGGGTTGAGGTCAAACCCGGATCCTGCTCTGAAAACACTTTTAACACAGAATAAAAACCGTTTTCATTGAATCTAACACGGAAACAAATGATACATTTACAGTCAGTTGGTTAAAGTTGGTTAAATGTGTAAAGGTTTATATGGAATATTATCAAAGTCCTTGTAGTTTCTGCTCCTTCAGAGAACAACGTCAAGTCCATTTCACCTTTCACCTTCAATGCTGCCATCTAGTGACTAGAGGCTTGTATTGAATGGATAATGTTGCGTTCATTTTTTTAAGAAGGAGTAAAGAGTTAGGGGTATGAGAGGTAGGAGGTAGGAGGTGGAGGAGTTAAAGACTCTATTTAGGAGAGACAAGGATGGACAGGATCAGGAATGAGGTGATAAGAGGGACAACACAGACAAGAAGGTTTGGAGAAAAAGAAGATGAAGAAGACAGATTGAGATGGTTTGGACATGTTCAGAGGAGGGACAGCTACCAGGTAGGAGATTGATGTATGCAGTGAGGGAGGACATGGAGGTGGTTGGAGTTAAAGTAGAAGATGGAGAGAACAGGGGGAGATGGAGGATGATGAATCGCTGTGGAAACACCTGAAGAAGAAGAGACATCAACAAGACACAATGTGGTTCAATAGGATTTCTTCTGATGACTGGTCTGTCCACGGTCGTCAACAATTAGAGCACAGGAGATGATTCTTCACGGATATTAGAAAATGTCCAAATATCAGGCTGATAATGTTGGACACTCACTCACTGTGTGGAAAACTTCTTCTCCGTTGGCGATGCCATCAACAATGTCCATCTCACCCTGTCCTCTGTGTCCTCAGCTCTAACTCCAACCACCTCCGTGTCCTAGGGCTCAGGTCCAAACAAAGGAATCTTTTCTTTTTTGTCATTTGTTGTGAAAACTGCACTTTATTTTTTACTAAAGACTAGAAAAGACATTTCGTGGGACTTCCTGTGTATGAGAGGACAAACACTTCTTCCATGTAAAAACATTGTGTGACATCACACTCAGTACATTTCACTGTATTTTTGTAAAGAATGGATTCCTTTGTAACAGTGACGTCACAGACACACAAATAGAAACTTTGTTGTTGTTTTTCTAACTTAATTTTTAAAGGAAACTAAACAGGTGTCACTGTGGGTGTAGATCTACAACTGCAACTACAACTCCACCTCCTGGTGTATTGTGTGTGTGTGTGTGTGTGTGTGTTTACACTGTGTAAAGGACAATATCAGAGAGTATTTTTATACAGAAACATTGCTCTTTCTGAATATGTGAGTGAAAAGACAGAACATCCCTGTATCAATGTATCCTTGTTTGGTCTTTTCCGTTATTTCCCATCAGACAAAGAGGGAATTTTCTTTACTTCTCTTTTTGAGAAGATCTCGTGAAAACATCAGAGATGACAGAAAATAAAGAGTCTAATTCTATCATGGTGACAGGGTTTCAATCTTCTCTGCTCCACTCATAGAAACAACCTGGATTTATAAGAGTCCATATATCAGAAGATGTTTCCTCAGTGAACCCTCCTCCTCCATCTCCCCCTGTTCTCTCCATCTTCTACTATGACTCCAACCATCTCCATGTCTTCCATTGATCTCCTCTCTATCTTCTACCTGGAGCTCCATCTCAAAGATCATTCTTCTACTGAACATGTATCCACTGTCTGTCCTCTGAACATGTCCAAACCATCTGAATCTGTCTTCTCCAAACCTTCCTGTCTGTGTTGTCCCTGTCCCTCATCCTTGTCTCTCCTCAGAGACCCTCACATACAGTGTAATCAAGGTTCTAACCCAGGTCTGATCCTGATCCTGATCCTGATCCTGATGAACATTCATCTTCATCCTCTTCATCTGTTCTCAGTTGTCTCGGTCTCAGGGGGAGCAGTCTCCACCTCTGCCACCCAAATCTCACTGCTCCCTCCTGTCAACGTTCCTGTAGGTGAAGAGTCCACTGGAAGGTCTGAAGGTCTGGACGTTGCTGTGATCAGAGAAGCTCAGTGGGAACCTGGCGGCTGGAGGATTTGAACCTGAAGCCTGAAGGACCCACGTCTTGTCCCAAGACTTGGTAAACCACCACGTCCATGTTCATCAATATTAGAATAGAGAAATGACAACATGAGTTCTCCAAGAAGAAAAGCAAAAACAAAGTACAGTTTGACCCAGCTTGATAAAAACATCAGGTTACGTGTTGTTCAGTGTAGTTATAGTTGTGTTGTGTTGTGTTGTGTTGTGTTGTGTTGTGTTGTGACGTCCTAACATCTGGAAATGACTTCCGTGGAAATCATTTCCCTTCTGTTTTAGAAATAACACTCCATGTTTATGTACTGTGTACTTTACCGTCTGTGCTTATATAACAGACCCAACACACACACACACACACTCTCCAGTCTTTGTGTATTGTGAGCACCTCTCATAGACACACATTCATTCCCTAATCTCTGTCATCAACTGTTCCATTTAGGATGAATCCTAATCTCTTCCTCAGCCCAGATTTATTTCTAACTCCGTCCAGACCTGCAAATGTCCCGGAAACTTCAAACGATCCAAAATCTAAGGTGGGTTTATGTGTGTGTGTCAACTAACATGTCCCCACAACATCAGGATCTCTCTCTCTCTCTCACACACACACACACACTCCTGAGCCAACACAAACAAATGCTTGAACAAGGACGACACATGTTGAAAAGCCATTAACATGGAACCAATGCATTCATCCAAAAACACACAGCATCGCCCCCTAGTGTAACATTAGGGTCACAGGAAAAGTCCCAGCCACCTCACAGAGGTCAGGATGGGCACATGCTAAACTCAAGGCGCACGGCCCAAATGTGGGCAGCTGAGTCATATTGTGTGGCCCAAAGTTGATTAAAGCATTTGTTCTGAAGGGAAGTTTATAACCTGATAAATAAATAAGATTTCATCAGCAGACAGACAGGCAGGCAGGCAGACAGGCAGGCAGACAGATGGATAGGTCTTTACTTTATTTTGGAAAAGCTAACTGTGAAAAAAAAAGGTTTGTTTTAATCTGGCGTTACTTATTTATTTCTTCTAAAAGGTGAATAATTGGATTTCTAACACAGAGTTACTTTGAAGGCGGAGCCTAAATTCCACTGCTGTTGTTTGTTTGTTGTCTTTTGGTCTGGGCTCTGTGGCTCCTCCCACTCAGCCCTCCCATCTTCCTGTGGGAAATGAGTGAAAACAGCGATAAGACAAGGACTTCAAATGCGCCGCTATCTGGACAATGTCCATTCACCGACATCCACTGTGGCTGCAGAAGGTCCTGTTTGCTTTGGGACTTTCTGTAAACTTTGTCCAGAGTTTGTCTCAGAAGGTCACTTTAGTCCATTAATGTTGAACTCTGTTCTCATGAAATGACTCTGTTCTTTGCTCGTTCTGTTCATATCATTTCAGTATAGATTTTAATATTGACGTGTGATCCTGCAGCAGTGGTGACTTGGTGGTGACCTCCAACCCACTGAGCTGCTCTGATCAGAACTTCCAGTGGACAGTGTGGAGCAGTGTGATTTGTGTGTCAGTGGTGGAGACTGCTGCCTCTGAGACCAGGTGATGAAGATGATGAGTAGAATGTTTAATCCTTTTTTGCATCATTTTTGCTTTTGGTAAAATATCTTATTATAACTTTGTGAAAACATGACAAATCCAGACTAAAGTCCATTTTCTGAAGACTAACTTTTTCTTTTATTAAGAAACAGAAAAAAAACATTTTACACAATTGCAAAAGTGTTCAAACACAAATGTATTTCTAGTGTACAGGTTGGCCATAGAAATGGAAATAAAACATTTCAAATTATTCTTTAAAAATGTTTTATTTTTTTTGTTTCTTTGTTTTTTTCACCCCAAGAATTAAAAAAAAAACTTCCCCGTGTACATTCTCAAAAAACGAAGGGCTGGTTTTCTACCACAACATGGAGTTGGGAGGAAGGTGATGAAGCTGAGGACGGAGACGATGAGCAGTGTCTTATTTTTAGCACAAAGATTGACGACATTGGAAAACACTGGTAAAAACCTCAAACAGGAAATCAAGTTTATATTCCTTCAGTGACAAGACAGTCCTGGAAAAGTACAGAAAAAAAAACTAAAAAGTCTACCTTCTCAACCACATTAAAAGAAGAGTCCACAGATATTCAGATGTGCCCAAAGTTAGTGTAGCGCCACCTGTCTGTGGTCACGTGGAGCTGCAGGCGGCAGTTACTTTCAACATGTTCCCGTGTAGATGCCGTGCAGGCCATAAAGCTGTACTGTATATGGTATTAGAAGAAAAAAAAAATTCAAAATACAAACTAGAGAGAAAAAGAGGATTAGATAAAGGTCATGAGCTAAACCCTAAATGTCCTGTGCATTTTCATTTGTTATGCATGAAGAAAATCTCAAAAACAAGTCTTTAAATGTATTATTCTGTCAAAGGTTTCAGTCAGAACAAAAACCAAGTCTTTTGTTGACTGAATCCTTCACAGCAGAAAACACATTTTCTTTGAAGTCAAATTAAAGTTTTTTTGGAAAGTTGTCTGAGGTCCAGACAGGATGGCAGTGTTGGAATAATCCGTCAAGTAGAGTCAGTGGCAGTGTGACTGTGTAGCACTTAGTCTGAATGGACCCTTGAAAAGAAACAATCACCACCTTTACAGGCCTGACCAGCAGAAACTAGGATGAGGAATACAAGAAGAAGAAGAAGAAGAAGAAGAAGAAATACAGAGTATTGCACATCGAGCTTAGCTTTTGATTATAAGTCAAGAAGAAAATGCACTGTATTTGGACTGAACTACATCAAGGAACCAAGAAGGGACTGTTGGAGGAAACTCACTGACCGTGGAATCAAACCGTTGACAAAAATAATCTTCAGAAACTTTTACATTCACAGCAGGTGACGTTCACATTTCTGTTCAACCTTCTGTTGTAACACACAACACATGAATCAGTAAATAGTTTTTTTTCTCCTACAGCAACTTCAGCTTCTCTAAGAAAACAAATGATTAGTTCATGTTAGTGAAGCACACACTGCAAATAAACACAGAGGAGGTGGAGGAGGAGGAGGAGATGGTGGAGGAGCAGGAGGAGGAGATTAAACCAGTAATATGTGGCATGATATTAACGCTTCATGGTTCTGGTCCAGGATCTAATCTGAGCACAGAAGGTAAAGTTGTCTCTCGGCAGTGAAAATGAGACACAGTTTGTGTTTGGTTCTGCAGCGTCATCATCACCGCCTGTGCTGATTGGTTCACAGACTGTGAGGGGAGGGGGGAGGGTATGGGGGGGTCTTTACCTTTGTGCTGAACTGGGCACCTGAACCTAGAACCAGGTCTGTACAGTGTTTGTTTCTGTAACACAGTAGGTGGAGACAGTTGCACACACTTCATATACGTATATAAAAGTCACTATCAGTCCTGTTTGATATTCAAGTGATACAAACAATGTTCATGTACATGAAGAAGGTTCTTCTGTGAGAGTTCAACAAGAACCATCTGTTTCAGGCAGAACTGTGATTCAGCTTCTCTTTGAAGCTCTTTCTCGTCTGGTTAGAAGATTACTGTGAAGCCACAGCTCCAGGGTCAAACCAACTGATGTGTCACCGCTGCCGTATATGTCATAAAAAAGGGGAACTCACTTCATGAAACAGGTGTTTCCTCAATTGGTTACAACTGTCAAAGTAACAATGTGTTTGTTCAATAATTCAACTATGACCCAATTAAAGCAGGGATTTAGTTTTGTCCAACTGAGGCTCGTCTCGCTCAGATTAGACTCCAAATTAAAGCTGTGTGTTGGACTTAAGCAGACAACAAGTCACCGGTTGAATTCCCATTGTTGTCAAGTGAACATTTGTTCATCTAGACTCACTGTAACTGATTTTGGAGCCAGAATAAAATCAGTTTGGTTTCAAAGACAACATTTCTCTTCTGATCCAGACTGGAAAGAGCTCCTCTGGTCACAGAAGCCTTGGTTCTGGGCTGAGCAGCAGTTTGCCCCAGTTTGATAAGATCATCAAAATGAAGTGCTCAGCTGCTGCTGCCTACGGCGCCACCTGCCTGCCAAGATTTAACCAGCTAGAATACTGAAAGGTCCCCCTGGTGGACAGCACTGGGGAATTTCAGGGGTCGCTCAATATTAGAGTGGTAGAAGAGGAGGAAACAGATGAGAACTCTTATGACCAACACAGTAGAATGTCGTGACCTCCACTGTCCACCACGGTCACTGTGATCGTCTCTTGGTGTTTTCACTCTAAGCTGAACTACAGTATTATTGGTTAAATGGAAGTAAAATCTAAACATCGACTGAAATCAATCAGACAACAGAGCCTGAAGCAGTCACTAATGGAGCATGGAGCGAGGACAGAGAAGAGAAGAAGACAGGACTGATAAGCTACTACTTCACATCACACCACAGACAACACACTCAAGGGTTCAACCTCCACACTTCAAATCCAGGAACAGGTTCCCGTGAACTTCTCTTCCAGCCGTAGCTTTTGGATCTAAATACTGGGCTAAGGTGCTACTCAGGAGTACAAGTGTTTGAAAGCTCAAATCAAAAGGAACTCATACGAGGCGTCAGGCAGATTCCAGGGAATTCCAATCCAGCTGATCTGAAACCAGGGTTCAAATGGTTAGAAATAGTAACTTTGGCGGCCGCATCTTTGGATTGTCACTCTTTAGTTTTGTTGCTTGGATTTCTTCCTAATATCCAAGAGGGAGAGATTTGATACATACGTGAATTAGAGTGTGGATTAGAAAAGTTAACAAAAAAAAAAAAAAACCTCAAGGCAGAATCCAAAAGAGAGCAGAAAAAATTTGGTCATCAACAAAGTTCAGAAACATTTTTCTCATATTTTGGCTACAAAACAACTTTGATTCCAAGACTTAAAAACTACTTTTCCTTTTCATGTTGTACAAAAGTAGCTGGTGCTGAGCTGCCACTGTAGAAGGTCTTAGTAGAAAGGAGACCATGACGGGGCGCGTGAAGTCACATGATCATGTAAATATGGATCAGAAATAGATTTGAAATGTGATTGCTACCCTCTAGAAGCAAACGACTTCTCACCTTCTTCACATTGTTTCCTTCTAAACCCTAATCAGTCCAGTGGACAGAGAGACAGACAGAGAGCGGGCTAACTGGAGAAGCATTTAACAGAAGCAGGAGAGGAGAGCCGTCTCATGGAGAACCTCCTCCTCTGTGTTTACATCATGGTTTCTACGATGGTGTGGCTGGGGGCCTTCATCAGGAGGCCCTTGTTCCCGTTGGGATCCAAAGGGAAGGTCAGATCCATTGGGCGGTGGTCTGCGGGACGAGAGCTGGCGCCACCACGCACCGGGGCGGCCACGGCCTTGATCCTCTGAGGGAAGGACAGGAAGTGAAAGACCGTGTTATTCATTCATCTTCATCCTGGTGTCAGGGGCAGCAGTCTCCACCACTGACACCCAAATAACACCGCAGGGCTGCTGTGGGTGGAGAGTCCACAACGACACTGAGCAGCATTGAACACAAACTGTGAGACTACAGATGCATTAATGTGATGTATGTTGAAGTGAAGTGAAGCTCCACCCACTCCGTATCTGATGTGTAGCCAGGGAGGCCATCTACAGGTGAACCCAACAGTAAAATGTATTTTTGTTCCTCTTTGTTACCAGACAATTGATATGAGCCTCGTCATGGGACTAAAGGTGTCACCGGTGAGAAGCCAATAACAACAGCTGTGGGTTTGGGTCATTCACAGAGTTCTGAGATGTTTAACTCAGACATGTTTCCAACAATATCGGCAAAAACAGACATTGGCAAAGGACATCCCTCAGACAGACAGACAGACAGACAGACAGACAGACTGGGAATGATTCCACTGGTTACTCCACTAACAGCCTCTAGTCTCCACCCCTGAATCAGGTTCAATCTTCCCCACCTGTGGCCTGTTAGCTCCACCCACATGTGTGAACCAACTCTGGTTGTTCTGCTGTGTGTTTTGGACTTCAGCCTGTTTTTGTAGCTAAGCTTTTGTTTCAGTTTTGTTGATTATTGGATTATTGTTGGAGTGCAGGGAAAACCATGGGAATATGGAGACGGACCCAGAATTCCATGTGATTCAGAGCAGATAGAGGGAGCCATAGATCTGGCTGCAGCACACACCTCAATCAAGGGTCCATCAGACTGAATGATCTTGATGACGACCACCATGGGGATGCAGATCATGGAAGCCAGAGCCAGAGTCCATCCTATTCCAATGGCCCAGTCTGGATACTTGTAGACCTTGTTGTACGTCAATGGCTTGTATTTGACCAAAGAGAAAATAAAGCAGCCCTGTGGAGCAGAGGAGCAGCTGTCAAAAGTTCCACTCTTCCACCACTGGGGTAAGTGGAAAAGTCTTTGACCTCTGTTGATCTGTGTGTGTGTGTGATGTTGCTTTGATTTTAATGGTCCTTTGAAAAACAAGAAAAAAATAATAAACCTACACCTGTGCTTGTATATATATATATATATATATATATTTCACTTCTTCTATACGAGGTCAAAGCTGAAATCATGGTCTTACCACACACAGTAAAGGAGTGATAACAGTCCAGCTCCACTTCATCCATGGATTTGGTCTGTAGCCAATCATCTCCTCCACAGCATCATAGAAATTATCAACGCCTGTGGAGACAGCAGGGACAGGTTGACAACCCTATTTGGACAGAGAACCAGATCCAGTGTAGTCTTCAACAACTCTATACTAAAACCAAGGAGGAGTGACATCATCTCCCCTTTTAACAAAATGCATCAAACACATGGTGCGGGGACCAAATGTGGCCCGTTGAGTCATAGGGACTTTTAAAGTCTATTTTGAGGCTCAAGGCAGTTTATCGATCGTCACGATCAAGTCCACAGCAAAGGAACTTCAACAAATAGAGAACCATTTCAGAAGCATCCACACACAATCTCATCATTGTGTCAGATTCCTGGTCCTACAGGAGTCTGAAATGTCTGTCTAAAATGGAGCAATACCACTGGAAAACATAGGGGCAGTGTTGAGCAGTATGATGGAAGCTCCTGCACAAACCTCTTGATTCAGTGTGGATACAAACATTGTACGTTGTTAGGAAGACAACTGGAGAATTCTTGGACGTTGTTGTTGTTGTTGTTACTCACCATAAACCCAGGCAACAGCTACACATTCAAAGAATGCCACCCACAGAAGGCACACACCGCTCGCTGCATAGTAGTCGAACAGCTGGAACACATACATGCCACCCTGGAGGAGAGGAGGAGGAGAAGGAGGAGGAGGAGGAGGACAGTTAGTCAGTCAACACCATCAGACACAAATGGACAAAACATCTGGACACATGGAAGAAGAGGAGTGGAAAATTAGGAAGGCTCAGGTCACGGCTGGATCCATGTTCTCAGGCCACTGTCTTCTCCCCATGGACGGACGCTGCCGGGATGCTTGTCTGAATACAGTTGCTTTCACTACACCCCATAAATCTGAGTGTTGTTACCTTGGTAACCATAGTGAGTCCCAAAAGGTAGCTGATGCAGCAGATGATGGCGATGAAAACCTCCCTGTGGTAACCCTTCCTTAGGAAGGATGGATACAGATCCACCAATGATGTAATCTGACCTTCCACCTCCACAAACTGCAAGGACACAGTCAGACAACACAGACAGGTTTAACAACCAGCTACGCCTACGCCTACGCCTACGCCTACGCCCTCCACCATGTTCTCTCCCACCTGACTGTCGAGGCCAAGCAGCAGCAGCATAATGAAGAAGAGAACTGCCCAGAGTGTAGGGAAAGGCATCATGGTTACAGCCTTCGGGTAGGCGATGAACGCCAGGCCTGGACCTGCAGGGGGTGAGGGGGAGGCAGGGCGGGAGAAGAAACGGAGCATGAAGTGTCACTCGGTTGACTAATCTGTTCTGCATCCAGGAGGGTGGAGATGCAGATCCAGATATGAAGACACGTTATTCAGATGTTAACACAGAGCTGCCTTCTGTGCAGGGAGCGGCAGTAGAAGAAAAGATCAAGAAGATCACCACCTTTATTTGTCCCTCAGTGGGAAAATCAACAGACTGTGTCATTTTGGAGCCAGAGGTCTGAGTTTGGGTTGAACCTGCGAGATATTGGGTTTCACCACCACCACCACCACCACCTTCCTTCTTGAACAGTTTGAGAGGTTGTGAAAGGCGCTGAGCTCCTGAGTTTTCAACTCCAGACTCCAAATGCTGCTCAGATGTGGTCTGTGTCCAACTATGGCTAGTTCTGAACCAGGTTCTGAACCAGATAAATGGACCGTGTGTGAGGATTCCAACAGATAGCATTGTTGAAGAATTATGTTGGCACCTAAAACATCTCGGCTCTTCTCTATTCTGGGTGGGGAATAATCTCCATTATTTTTTTTACTTACCTGCTTTTTGCTGTTACCATGTTGTTGACACAGACACAACCATCAGATCCAGACCAGAGGAACTTGGTTCTGTGATGTAGTACAGTGGTGCTGAACTTCAAAGGACCATCAAAGCCAGTCCAGCAGTAAACTAACTCACACTGATTTAGAGAAGAATCCACTGGAATCAACGCTGTGTTTGTTAACGTCTCACTGAAGTCTCTCCACCTTCCAAGGAAGCAGCTGAACCAGGTGACACTAGTAACACTGGTAACACTGGTAACACTGGTAACACTGACCATGATGGTTCACTGTTCACTGGCAGCATTTACTCGTCTGTTTCATTGATTTGACATAAGACACCACCTTCTTCATGCTCCACCAGGCAGGGGCTGAATCTTGACTAGGATGTCTCTGGTCCACAGGAGTCTGACTGATCTCACACGTTAGGTGTTTCTAGACTTTGTGGCGTTGACTGACATGCAGCTCAGTATCCACTAAGACCTTGATGATCTGGTCAAGGTTCCTGTGAAAGTACTGTTTCTAAGAGTTCTGTCTGATGTCTCCTTAATAATTGTCCCTGTAACTAAGGATCACTTCACTTTGACGTCTTTTGTTGTCTCCATCATTAGTTCTCTGTTTGATAAGACAGATGTGTCTACTCGTGGGACAAAGACACGTTGAACCCATTCACATAGAGTCAGAACTTAAACTTCAGGTCATTATCAAAATCAAAATTTCCAAACTCCACTTCAACAACAATTAATCAGCGTACAGAAATGAGGCAACTGTGTCTCATGTGTGGTTGCACTTCAGAGACCAGCGTCTCACTACGTCTAGATCTACTGAGCTGATGGCTCCTGGTGTTAACTGACTAGCAAGAGCTTCAGAACATTACATTCAGCAACCACTGCAGCAGGGGACACGTCCCTCATCCTGGACACAGGGACAACATCACTGACTGGGTTGTTGACAGAAGAGGACCGACGACGACACCGAGTTGCCTCAGTTCCTGAAACTGACGCCACTCTAGTGAACCAGCATTTTCACACAGATGATGTTGTGTTACGTGGTAGTCATGCATGTCCAGCCTGACTTTTGTGTTTGATTGACATGTCAAATGTCCTGGTTGAGGTGCCGACATTTGTTTCTTTTCTTTTGGGGTTTCATTGCTGTTGTTTTTGAAATATATTCACGGTAGTTAAGCGGCGAGCAGCGCCCACCATCACTGCTGCCTTTACAGAACCCTCGTACCTGACTCTGCCACATCAGCAATGTCCACCCCTTGCTCTTGTGCCATGAAGCCCAGGACGGAAAATATTGCGAAGCCAGACACAAAACTGGTACCACTGTTGAGGGCTCCCAGCAGCAAACAGTCCCTATGTCACACATATGTCATGAGGAGGATTTGTTAATGCACACACATGGTTCCCTCCAGCCCCGTCTCCTTCACGCTGCTCACTCCCCCACACTGAAGCTAACTCCTCACCTGTAGCAGTTGTACTTGTACTTGTTGTAGCTCCCCAAGGACGTCATGGCGCCCAAACAGATGGCGTAGGAAAAGAAGATCTGGGTTCCGGCATCTATCCACACCTGTAGAGCGGTGGGGACAGGAAGGCTGAGACTTGCTTTGGTCTGACCGCAGGAAACAGAGCGTTGGAACTCTGGGGAAGACAGGAACCTACCTCTGGGTCCTTCAGCCGAGACAGATCTGGATACAGGTAGAACTTGATGCCCTCCATGGCACCAGGCAGCGTCACACCACGGATCAAAAGCACGATGAGCATCACGAACGGGAAGGTGGCCGTGATGTAGACGACCTGACAGAGAAGCAGGACAACAGGATTCATTCTTCTCAGCCTCCCTGTGGGTGGAGAGTCCACTGGAGGTTCTGTGGCTCAGTTCAGTGGGAACCTTTTGCCTTTCACTGAGTTATTTGGGACATTTTCAATTCCATGTCTGGACAAATGAAATTTCCTGTCGTCACAATAATGTCTTCATGGTTTATGGTGTCTTTGACTGGAAGATATAGTGTGGATATATGAGACATGAGACATGAGACAGTGTGGACTCACCTTGCCGGTTGACTTGACTCCTTTCCAGATGCAGAAAAAGCAGATGACCCAGACCAGCAGTAAGCACAGGGCCAAGTCCCACTTGACTGGACCCACGTCCTCGATCCCGTTGCTGATGCCCAGAACATTGTGTCTGTTGAGGTGTAAACATCAGTGCTGGATTATCACTAGTCACATGGTGTGACTTGACATTGGAAATTTGTGTGGAAGGTCATTTTATTTTTCCACCATTTTTGTTTTGTGAAGAGTGAGAGTGAGATAAAAGCGAAATCTTTAGTTATTGAGGTAAAAATAACATTGTTTCTGTTCCAACAATTGTGTTGTGACTAGAAATGTCGCAATTAAAAGTTACAGCAGCTTTGATAAAAAAAAAAAAAAAAACTGACAGGGTTTGTCCTCGGCTCATGTCCCCATGCTTTCACGGCTGATATAATGATTATTTATTCTCCTGCACTGCTATGTACACATAAGAGGCTCTTTGTGCATGATACACACTTGTTACATGTGAAAGTCCCTAGAGAAGACGATGATGGGGGCGGGAGAACAGGCTGGACTGGTTGGACACAGGCCGTTTGATACGCTGGGTCAAAGGGACAAACGTTCTGAGACAGAAAAGGAGCTGAAGTGGGTGTTAGCGTGAAGGGGCCGAAGGAGCAATGCTGAGCCGTCAGGAAAACCAACGGTCATCGTGACATCTGTTCTGAACTCGTTTCTGGGGGCAGTGGCCTCGTGGTTAAGGAAGCGGACTTGGGCCCGCAAGGCCCTCGGTTTGAATCCCTACCGCCAAGTTACCCCTGAGCACGGTTATCGTCCCCACTCACTGCTCCCATTAGCTTCTCATTAGCTTGTCATTAGCTGCTCACTTGGATGATGGGTTAAATGCAGAGGCCAAATTTGGTTGTGTGCTGTGGTGAGAATCAAAATGTCACAATGACAAAAAAAGGAATTTAATCTTTAATCTTTCTAGTTTATCTCAACTTCCTGCATGATGCTAACGTGAGCATGCAAGTGCGTGGGTGCATGTGTGTTGCTCTTATATAACTCACTCCCAGAACTCGGTGACGGGGGAAATGAAGTTGGTACCGTTGGACGCCAGCCACAGGCTTTTGTTCTTACGGTAGACGTCCTCGATGCAGCGCTCAGTATTCCATGGTTGATTGCACTTGGCCCAAGGAAGCTCTGGCTGAAAACACTAGAATGCAACAATTTACATTAACCAGCTGCAGGAGAAGTTACTCATTCTTGACAGGTTGGCAGTTGTCCACAGTGTCCAGTGTTATTATCAGTGTCCAAGGACACACTTGAGCCAACACTTCATGTCTTCTTGTTCTGGCTTTGACCTCAAAAAATCTCTACGACTCTGTTTGACTTTTTAATATCACGTTTGTCAGTTTAAACTTCCTGTTACTGTGAGTCAGAACTGACCAAGGTCCAGTGGACCAGTAGAGAACGTGAGGCGGCTTTAGAGCCCACCATAAAAACCTCCTCCAGGGCCATAACATTCAGGCTCATTACGAT
The DNA here is from genome assembly GCA_016785265.1 of Paraplagusia blochii. Taxonomy (NCBI): domain Eukaryota; kingdom Metazoa; phylum Chordata; class Actinopteri; order Pleuronectiformes; family Cynoglossidae; genus Paraplagusia; species Paraplagusia blochii. The sequence goes on along the minus strand of JAFBJS010009875.1, from coordinate 287,751 downwards.
GAATTCTTGATGAATGTTTTTCCACTTTATCTGTTCCTTGTTCTTACCTGGAACAGGTAGTAGACGCCCCAGGCCAGGATCACGATGTAGTAGATGTTGAGCAGGGAGACGATCACGATGGAGGCGTAACCAATACCTGTGGGTGAAAAAGTCAAGGTGACAATGTGTTTCAACTTGACCTCGTCCTTATGTTTTTGCACATCCCAAAGACATGACCACTCAGGAGTTCATGGTTGATCATTTCCTCAATTGGTTGAACTTGACTTCCTCAGAAACCAGAATAAAAAGGATGTGAAAGACTTTGAGAGAGAAACAGAGAGAACTCACATAAACAGAACCCTCTCTTGGCTGCAGGTTGGCAAATATAAAGCATAAAACACACACACACACACAGAGACACACACACACACACACACACACAGAGACACACAGAGTTTTAACCTTGACCAGTCTCATCCTGTTCTTGGTCTCACATGTTTATGGCTGCGTCAGTCCTGGCCTTCAGTTATCAGTGATAATAAACATGGGATCAAGGCTCTGTGTGTGTCTGTGTGTGTCTGTGTGTGTCTGTGTGTGTGTACGCTAAGGCCTAATTAGCAACAACCACACTCATCAGGACCACAGGGGGCGCTGATTGGACACACGCACACACACGCAGCGTGATGTGATTCTTTGGTCCGTGGTCCGTGACCTTCAGTGACCCCCAAGGATGTTGTTATACGAAGGAACATCAACCGTATTGTTGTTCAACTGGTGAAAAACTAAACCAACAGCAGTAAAATGTTGACACTGTGTCCCACATTTGGTGGACAGTCTTCTGTGAAGGGAAGTGACAGCACCACTGTAGGAGCTTGGGTATCATCTCATGTGTCACAGCTGCTGCTCATCCCACTGTTACAGCAGATTCACTGCTGACAATGTCAACCCATGGAATCACACGTTTGGACAAACAGTTCTTGCGTTGTTGAGGTGAGTCCATGTTGGGTGGAGGTTCTCAGTTCAGTGACTGTTGCAGGTTTGTTCATGCAGGCCTAGTGTGGTGTGACGTCTGGAGACAGTAACGAACCAAAACCCCTTCTTCCAATCCACCTGAAGCCACCAAAGATCTGCTCATCCAACATCTCCTTATGTTCTAAACCACAGTGGACGTCTTTATTCTACACCTCCTCTGGTCTCCTTGTTCTCTGACTTTTCCTTCTCTGGCGGATTGTCTCTGATGTTTTCCAGAGATGTTGCCTTGGCAACGTGTGATTTAGGACACCCTGTACTCCATTTTGTGAGCGGTAGGTGTGTGTGTACGAGAGAGCGAGAGAGTGTGTGTGTGTGTGTGTGTGTGTGTGTAGGTGGACGATGGTCTGAAGCAACACGTGTACACGTTAGAGTGACAATAGTAGCGTTAATAAAAAATGAAATCCAAAGTGACTGAAGTGAACGAGGATAAAACGACTGAAGCAAATTCATAAACATGAGGACAGAGGTCTCAGTGTGCTGCCGTCGCTGCTCGGCCTGCGTTGCCTGGTAACAGTGCAGAGTAAATTTTCAGCCGTCTGGAGACGACTCTGCTGTGACTCAGCCTTATGCTGCACAGCCTCTGTGAAAATTGACAAGAGCTTTGGAAAATTTGATGCCGGAGTTGAATTTAGGAAGCTGAGGACACAAAGCTCTGGACTTTGTGGATTGAAAACAGTGGGGAAAATGAAGTGAAGGACATTTGTGATGTTAACAGTCTTATCTTACACTAAAGGTTTCAGTTCAGTTTTAAGAATTGTTTTTACTAAACTTGGAAGAATGGAAGATTTGTTTGGATTTTTTATTGGACTGTGTCCTGCTGTCAAAGACATCCTCCAGAATTCACTGATGGACAAGATGCTGAAGTAGAGAAGATGGAGATGTTAAATAGCTCCTTTGTTTTGAAGAGTTGTGGTTGGACAGTAAAGAGGTCTTATGACATGAGTGAAAAACATCATCAATTTGAGGAACCTCGTACCAGTGAAAATGGGGCAGAGCTTCTCCCAGCAGGTGATGCCACCCTCGGAGGTGAACTGACCAAGGGCAACCTCCAAGAAGAAGACTGGCAGACCTCCGCCGAACAGGAAAATGAAGTAGGGAATGAGAAATGCACCTGCAAATGAAGTTAAGTTACGACATCATGAAAAAGTTCTTGGAAAAATGGGAAAAAAAAATTCCTAAAATTCTAAATATTGTCTGATCCTGACGCCTCACCTCCACCATTTTTGTAGCAGAGGTAAGGGAAACGCCAGACGTTCCCTAAACCAACAAAGCCACCAGCTACAGACAGTACAAAGTCCAACTTGCTGGCCCACTTCTCTCGTTGCGGATGTTTGCCCTCTGCTTCGTCTTCAGGCCTGGTGCCAGGACTTTTCCCTGGAGAAGGTTTCAGAGTGTCCTTGTGGAAATCCTTCAGGCAGTGCAGTTTCTCCTTTTGAGCCATTCTGCAAAAAGACACAAGTTCTTAAACATCTCACACATGAAGGAGCGATGGTTGGTGGCGTTTGGTCGACTGCTGCGTGCTGGGAATGAATTCAGACGAGGCATACCAACAGTCTGCCCCCTAGTGTCTGACAAACGCCCCTCACTACATTCAGATTCATCAAAGGCAGAAGGTTTCCAAGTGAACAGCAGTTGGTTTCCCTTGGGTTACATTACTGCCCCCTTGTGTCACTTCTTCCGTAGAACATGAACCATTAGCAGGAGGCCACCAAGTCACTGCACCTTTTCTGTTTCTGTTGGTACTTTGTATGAAGAACTGTTTTATTTTGAAATCTTTACCTCACAAACATTTTGCATCAGCAATAAATGGTTCCTGTTCAAGTCTCTTCAGCCTTTTGTTCAACTCTCAGTAGAATTCTGTTCTTTGATGAACCCTTTGCTTTGTTTCAGAATTCTCATTCAACAATTTTGACTTTAAGGTTAGCACTTTCATCTTTCATTGGAACCTGTGTCGGTGTGTGTGTGTGTGTCGGTGTGTGTGTGTGTGTGTGTGTGTGTGTGTGTGGACTTTTTGTTTCTCCACCCAAACCTCAAGAGTGGTAGAAAGAACCACAACTCTTGGATAGTTTTTCTCTAATGGAAAGGCTGCTCTTGTGCCTCAGCAGTATTTGCTCCTCACTCTTCCCTCTTGTGTTGAATACATTCATGTTCCATCGACGCCACCGTGGACGATGTTAATGATTGACTCAACCAGAAACAATAGTGTCTTGAGGAGGAACTTTCCACTGAGTTAATTAATAACACTGTGTGTGTGTGTGTTGTATGGATGTGAAGGTATTTGCTCCTGTGACAACAACATGATACCTGCTACAACAGAAGTTTTGTGTCCTGATGGATCTTGGTCCACTCCATCTTCTGTCTCAGCACTCCTCAGTGGTTGGAGTCCTGGAGTGAAGTTTCCGTATCACTCGTGTCACTATGTCAATTCAGTTCTAGAACCAAACGACTATGGACACATGACTGTTGACCAGGAATCTACAACATTCTACTTGAACCTTTTTGATCTTTGGATCTGCAACCACGGCCCCATGTGAGGAGTCTGATGGTTGTTGTTGTTGTTGTTACCAGTGACGTTGTAGATGATGGATGCAGAGTCTGCTGTTTTAGAGGAGAGGAGATGTTGAAACTCTTGGACCTCCACACAGCCAACATGGCCGTGGGAACCTCAGTTCAGTCTGGGTTGATTAAAAGTCCAGGTCAAAGGATCAGTGTTAAATATAGAGACTCATTGTGTGTGTGTGTGTGTGTGTGTGTGCATTTACTGTACGCTAAGACAGGACACATGGTATTTCAGTATTACTCTGTACTGTCTGTCTCTCTCCCTGTCTCTCTACCTCACCACTTACATAACACGCTCTCCTATTTTAAGAGCCGTACATTTCCACTGGGCTGACAGACGGTTTTGTTCCTTCTCCTCCAACCATTTCTAGCCTAAAAAGGTCAATGTCAGTTTTTTTGTTTGGACAAAAAGAGTCCTGGGATGTCTTCTCTTTCTTGTTCTCTGGTTGTCTTTCCCATAATGCCTCTATGGTCTCAGAGTTGTCTGCTCTGGTCATGGTACGTGTCAGCCCACATCCTCTTTTTTGCCATGTAGATTAAATTCTTTCACCCTTCAGTCACTTTCACTATCAGTCATTTCCTGCACTCAACAACACCTTGTTTTTCTAAGCTGAATGTCTCCCTGTGTCTTTTCCTTTTTTCTCTTAGTTTTCTGCTCTTTGTGTTTTAAATGTACCTTCACTCAAATGTCCATTCTCCACCTTTATTTTTTCTCCAAAGGCAGGTCGTGGTGGTGGACATCAAAAAAAGGAAGAACAGATTGAGCTGTTAAACTGTCCAGTCTCCTTCAGTATGAAGCAGATATCAACTTTGTCCACTTGGGGCAGTCTCTCCTCTTAGTCCCCAGTTTAGCATCAAAACGCTTTTTTCTTGTGAAATCCAGTTTCAGACCTAAAGTGCTGACCCAAACAACCCCTTGAGACCCAAAGGCCGGTCCAAGGAGACAAAAACCTGACTGACCGTCTTTCTTCAGTGCCATGATACCATGATGTTCCCAGATACTGACCCATTACAGCAATAACAAAAGTCAACTGATGTCTGTCCACATGCATTTTATTGCTTTGGAAGAATTGGACAAAATGTACGAGCAGATTCAACAGCCCAGACCTGATACATGGTTGGTCCTGGTCTACGACCTACACCTGGTTTTCACCTAGATCTGTCTGTTCACATCAACCAACGTCATCATCCACTGCTGCCAAACCTAAGACAAGACGTTCTAACTCCGTCTACCGGGGAAATCTGCAGAACCTCTGATGACTTTACACTTGGACAAGATGTGGGTCAGTGGTTGGTGCTGATAACTGACAAGCTCCAGTATCAGTAGTTTCCAAGGATGCAGTGGTAAAGGTTGTATTTACTACATCTCACTCAACTCAGCTCTTTTCATTCCAAGACGCTGCTGTGGGAACTCAGTCGTCTCTGAACACCTCAGGTTACAGACATAATGAAGGGTTTGGCAGCAGTTAAGACGCTGTCACTTCAAAGACAACAGACGCTTGTTACGATTGAGGGTCTTTTTAAAGGAAATAAAGAAACAAATTGTTAATAAAATAACTAACTAATAACTCTTTTCATTCTCCAGCTCTGACCCACACAATACTTTTAGGTGTCACAAGTCCAGTGGACTTTTGCCGACAGATTAGGATTATAATCTGATATAAAATAGCACAGCCACAGAATAACAGCATCTCTCTAGAGTAATCCAATCAATATTGTTCTATCTCTATAGTCAAATGAAATATCACTTCTCTTCTGCAACTTAGCGCCCACTAGAGGTTCCTTTGTGCTACTGGTCAACATCAATATTTCATTTCCAATATTGTTGCCTCAGTCTCCTTCCTTAAACCCAACCAGTCTTGTTCAAAATCTATTTTTCTTAAATATAAAACGTCTATGTGCTAAATTCTAACAATAAGAAGACAGAACACAATGTAATGTTTTTAGGAAACAGCCTGCACCATGTTTTGCCAAAGAAAATAACACCAGTAGGTGGCAGTCATGCATCCTGGCAAAGGCAGAGCGGCTGACGGTGTGAAACGAAGAACAGAGATGTGAAGATTGAATGACTATTGTCCAGTTGCCTAGTTGGGGCGGGTCAATCCAGCGCCCCCTGTAGGAAGACATCTGTTGAGACCATGGATCGTTGACTGTATTCATCCATTAATGCAGTGTCTTTCAGTTTGCGGTGACCTTCTTTGTGCTCTACACCCTCATGTGTTAACAACTCTGGGTAATTTTCCATGCTTATCTATAAAAAGGAAGCACCTGCTGTAAAGATCCAGCCAAACTCATGACACCCAGCAGCTGTCAATAGGAGATAAAGACACCACCACCACCACCACCACCACCATCTCCACCACCTCCTCCTCCACCACCACCACCACCAGCAGCAGCAGCAGCAGCAGCAGCGGTATTCGGGTCCAACAATCGTCGGAACAACGAAGAACAATGAGCAGAGGAGCTGAAGGAGCTGAAGGAGCTGAAGGAGCTGAAGGACCTGGGCTGATCTTTGTCTTCTCCACTGAAGACTTGACTCCTCATCACGTCAAACTGCTGTGATGCTTTAAACCAACATCGTCTTCTGGGAGAGTGAGACAAAGGTGGACAGTTGGCAGGGACCGAACTGAGACGCGGCGGAGGGAGAGAGAGGGAGAGAGCGCGCACGGTGTCCAACGTGCGTCTGAGGAGCATCTCCGCCTCCTCACTGCTCCTCACTGCTCCTCACTGCTCCTCACTGCTCCCACTTCACTTTCCTCCTCACACTTGACACCAAACGGTACAAAGCCCAGTCCAAGACACAGAGGAGCAGGGAAATGGACCTGAGTGAAGTCCAGAAAGACCGGACCTGAAGCGGGGTCGGGTCGATGACCCCTCCCCTCCACTCCCCTCCCGGAGTCGGACCCGCGGTTTATCTTTTTCTCTTCGTTAAAAACGCAGCAATAGCAGAGTCCACTGTCCCACTGTCCCACTGTCCCACTGTACCAGATGCTGCTGTGGACACGGAGCCGTTAAGACGTCACCAATCCACCAGCCTGAACTCAGGCAACATTTCCATCTTTGTTTCAACACCACCCTGAGAATATCCACCCTCCACCCTAACTCTCCATCCACACCGACCGCACTGTGGAATGACTTTACTTTATACTTTGTCAAGAGCGGAATGAGGTGAATAATGTCCGTTAACCTTCCATGAATTCATTTTATTCGTAAAAATCCAAATTAGGATGAAAGTGAAGACAGAGATGAGGGACAGCATCACGTCCACATCTTTAAAAAATGTGTCACAATCTCTAATCTTCACAAATTCATGTCTTTACCTGCTCAGATGATGCGATGATTCTCGGTGATTTGTCCTTTCTCGTCCTCTGAGAGCGCGTGTCCTCTGCTCTGCGCTACTTCTTTGTCTGTGAGCTCGAAGCGTCCGTAGCCTGAATTTTAACCTATTTATAAGCCGCTGTTTCTGACCTTTGTCTCTTGCAACGGTGGGGGACCAGAGACATCAGCGGCAGTGGAAAATCACCGGCCTGCCTCCTCACAGAGCAACAGGAGAGCCGTGTGTCTGATGATGCCTTCACGGCCCTTTCATCACCTCAGACTTTTTCATGTCATTTCAACGGATTAGGATATTTAACCCCCGTCGCTGTGAGAATTTGGTTTGGTTTTTTTCCGCTCCGTTTCTTCAATTTAATTTCCAGAGGTTTCATTCCAGACACTGTAGAGGTTTTTTTTTCATCCTATTACCACGTGGGTTTGGACCAGGATTCAGCGCAGAAACATGTTTGCTACATTGTTACTCCGGGTCCGTGTTTTCCGGTGCAATTTCACGTCAAACCCGCGACTGACTTTCGGGTTCTGGAAAGAGGGATGATTTCCGAGCAGCCCCTGAACGCCTCATTAAGGAGAATTAAAGCGGCAGTCCTACCGCCGCCAGTTCCTACGCCGCTTCGCCCCGTTTTTTAAATCATACATCCAACGTGCTCTCCATTCGGTGCACGTGTTCTGAAGAGGATGCGCGCTCCCGCCTCCCTCTGCCTCCATGGGCCCACCAGAACCAGGAGCAAACCAGGCTTCAAACCTGAACCAATGACAGCAACTGTTTGTTGCTCTTTATTGTACATGAATGAACCTTCATCAATGTTCCAGGTGTCCATCTCGCCCTGGTCTCTCCATCTTCTCCTCTGACTCCAACTACCTCCATGTCCTCCTACCAACAATTTCCAAAACCTCCACAGTTGATGGTTCTTGTAAACCCTGGACCGATCTGTGTGTAAACAGTTTGTTGACTAGTCGATATGGTTGATTTGGCCAAAGTCTGACTCTGGATCTCCTTCCTGGTGCAGATACTTTGGTCTGGGACTACCATACACTGGCTGCTTTAGCTGCTATCGATCTTCACAGTCACGTAGTTGTGTTTGTGAGTTCAAACGATGTAGAAAATTATCGGGTTCTGAGTGTGAAAGCTCCATGAACATCTAGACCTTCTGTTCATTCCTACACCGGTTCTTCTGTGTGAAGATTGTATGGTGTTTCAGTGGGTTCCTCCAAACATGGCTGTTAATGATTCAGGATCCGTCCTTGTGGACATGTTGTTTAAGTGCTGCTGCAACAGACTCACGAACTGTTGACTGTGGCTCCAACCTGACCCCTGACCCCTGACCCAGGAAGGAGTTCAGTGTCACACTGGAGGTCATGTGAGTTCAGTTATAATAACTTCATAATAAATGTTATTGGATATTAGAGGGTCAGTGATCCATGGAGAAACCAGGTGTTCACATGATGTTCATGTCCTTGGAGATCACACATTGTTAACCTGGTCATCTCTTGGCACCTGAGAATGAACAGTGGTTCTTCTCCTGATGATCAACATTCATTCATCTGCCTTCTCATTTACAAGAACCCGTTGAGTAGAACTTCTAGTCTGAGTGGACAGAGTTTGCTGACAGAAGACCTTGCTGTATCTTCAGCCCAGGACTTTCACACCTCTGGACTGCCAAACCAACTCACATGAATGTAGACCAAGAATGACTAGATGATGATGAGCAGAGAAGATAATCAGCTCTCAAGGAAGTGCACTGTGTCACTCACACACTCTGTGAAGCAAAGTTAAACATCTGCTCAGTAGCCTTCCTGCTATCGATGCTTGGTAGATGTGTTCTTCACTTTTCATTGTAGATCTTCTCACTCAGTGGACTGTGAACTGTCAAAGGTCAACCTGATGCCAGTGATCTCTGGTTATAAGCTGCTGATGCTGATGCACATTGTACCAGGAGACCAGGAGTGAAGAAGCCCACTGTCTGCTGTCCCACAAACAAACATCTCCCAGACTTGGGTCTAGAAGCACCATCTTACAGCACCATCACACACCACATAGAGTGTGTGAGAAAGAGGAAGTCTGTGTGTTCAGAGAGTCTTCCTTCCTCAAACGGCCGCTCCAGTCGTCTGTGTTTGAAGCTTCATGCAGTTTATGCAGTTAAAAAAGTCAACAGACATCCCTCCATCTTTGTTGGCTTATTGGTTATATGCGTAACGGGTCAGCGTGACCACCACCAAAGCACACTGCACCACAGCAGCCTGTTGTGAGCTGGAAGGCCATCACTTTCATGGCCTCAGCCTTGTAATGATAACTAATAAATCAATGAGTCAGTGAGTTAATTTACCACCATATAACACTCTCTTCAAAAAGTTTTTTTTTTTCAACCAGTATCAGACACAAACAGCTCCACCTATGGTGACCTATGGAGGAGAGGGTGGAGGGCCCGAGGCAGCTGCTGACCTCAGATCAGTCACAACATTCACTCTATTAGCACCAAGTATGAAGGACAGCAGAAAGTCATTGTGGTGACTGAGTCTGATTGTCTGTGTCACATGAGCGTGAGAATAACTCAGTTCATCCATTTACAGTAAAGGTGACTGTGTTTGTTACATCAGACACCACAGCAACATCACTAAACTAAGGCGAGTTAATAAACATCTAGTCAGTGTTTGCAGCTGACAGAGGAGGCGCTGCAAAATACTTAGAGCTGCTACACAGGTGTGGTTCTCCTGGGAATTGAACCCAGGACTCCAGTCTACATGGTATTATTATGGCCCAGGCTGTGCATAGATAAACCGTCATGAAATACACGTGACACGGTCTGAGTCTACTGGCACCAACACTTACCGTCCTACATCATCCAACTGAGCTGTGTGCAGTGAAGGTTTAGTTAACTGTGGTTAACCATCCAACCGACTCATGTCAGGTGGAAACTTCCATCCATCCATCCATCCATCCACCCATCCATCCACCCATCCATCTATTGACCACTTTTGTGGGGTCAAGTGTTTGTGATGAAGGCATGCTCCGTTATAATCCCATATTAGTGAGCTGGCAGTGCAGAGATTAGCGTCTGTCATCTGACTGCCCGGCCGGTCACAAAGAGGGATTAAAGTGAAACGACTGCACTGCAGCCTCACAAAGTCATCGAAGGAACAGGCTTCTCACAACAAGTCAGTAGAAGCTGCAGTAGGTTCGATTCATTGGGACCGTGCGCCGCACCGCGCCGCACCGCGCCGTGACGTGTCCAGTCTCTGTGGCGTCTTTTCTAGATAACAGAAATAGTGCAGTGTTTAATCCTCTTGTTTCAGCAGCACAGTGTTGAAATTGTAAGAAAGGCATCGGTGATGAAACATTGCTGGCACAGATACCATAGTTGCCATGCAACTTTTGATAATGTTTCCATGGAAATACTCACTGCGGCCGACTGTGGAACAGGAAGTTGATTCTTTGTTGTTTTTGGTGGTTCCAATGATTCTGCAAACAGAACAGAACAGAAACATTTTTAGAGCCAAAAAAACTCCTGATATGATGAGTTATATAACAATTGTATCCATCGCCTGTCGTACAGAATGACTGAGGATGGATACAACTGTGTGAGAGGCTGGTTCTTAAAGGTTTGCTATAGCGCCCCCTTTGGCAAAAAAGTCTGCAATTGAAAGACGCCGTTGCAACCTGTTCCTTCAGTAATGCACACACGTCTAACTACAACACTCTTTAAACAAAGTATAACCATAAATCACTCCATTACATATGTATATATACATATATATACAGTATATATTAGGGGTGTGAAGATTAATTGTTTAGGATTGGTTATCGAGTTAGTGGGCTGGTTTGACTCTGTTCTGGTCAACATGGGCGACAACACAGACCAATGTCCTGTGAGACAGTCAGTCTGGGGACAGGAGTGATGTCTACAACTGTACTGTAGGCATGGATTTCACTAAAACAAGTAGAGAGTCTCCTGATCCTGATAAACTTGTTAATGGAGATAAAATACTAATTGTCCATCAGTATAAATATCTTGAGTTAATATCAGATTCACAGCTTCTCTGCTTTAAAGGCCGTGTTGACAAAATGTTTGTATATATATTTGTTTGTATATAATATATATATTTTCTATTGAGTTGCAAATTTTTATAGAATCGAACTGAACTGAATCGAATTGTACAGGATCGATTGTTTAATTTTTATGCATCGTTCCTGAATCGAATGTTTATGTGACAACAACAACAACAATAACAACAACAACAATAACAACAACAACAACAACAACAACCTGTGGACTGACTGACTGCTGGCAGTTTTGTTTCTTCACTTGTTCTACAACAAAGCAGCTCATTATTTCCATGTGGCCGGTCAGGGACTTAGCGGTGAAGCTAATCAGCGTCTCCTTAGTGAAGCTTTATCTGATTGGTTGAGCACTTGTTCAGTGCTATGGCAGAGTATGGTAGAGTATTTAATACTCTTCAGCCTTTATCAATGCTTTTGTACTTGTACTTCCTACATCCATGTTTGTTTGTTTGTTTGTTTGTTTGTTTGTTTGTTTGCTGCCCCCTCAGCGTTCTTCTACCTCCTGCTCCTTAATTTACCTCCTGTCTCCTTCTCAGGGATAAACTCATGTTCTCAGGAATGTGCTGATCCCTGATCAAGGCTCCACTTCAGCTCCTGGTTCATTTTTCACTTGACTGGTTCTCCTTCCTCTGCTCCTCAAGTTTCCTCCAATTTCTTCCGTACCAGTTAAATGCACTTGAAGAAACACCAGGACCAGTATCTTCTTTGTCGTGGTGTTGAAAACACATAGAGTCTGGAACAAAACACCAAACCAGATCTTTTGGTCCTCTCCTCCAACTTCTAATCTCTTTTAAGGTCCATGGGGTGAGCTGTGGTCCATCACAGCCGTCAGTGGGGGGATGGTGGAGCCACCTCACCTCCACTGTTACTTGTCACTGACGAACTGCAAACAGACAGAAAAGAAACCATTTGTTCTCACATTCACCCTTCAAGTCTGAGGTTGTTGTAGTTGTTGTTGTTGTTGTTTTCACTCTTGTTTCTTCTACGGCTGAAGAACTCAAAGAGAAGCTCTAAGGTCTTTGACCATCTTAGGCTTGTGGTTTTCTTGGTGGATTATGGACACATTACACGTATTCAGACTAACAAGCAGAAAGGTTTTGTCAAATCTTTTGTGGGAAAGTTCTCACCAAACCTGGTTGCTCTTACATTAGTGTTGAAACTGCAGCAGGTTTCAGTTTCCATGACCTGTGTGTGTTCTTCACAGAGGAAACAAGTCTGTGGTTTGAACTATGGTGTCATGTCATCCATTCAGCCAGTCTGCAGGTCAGGAAGTGTCGTAGTTTAAAGTCAGAAGTTGTCAAAGGCTCATTGGTCTAATGTGACTGGACTGGACCGGACTGGACCGGACCGGAACAAAAGGCTTCATTTTTCTGAAACATCTACAAAGACTAGGGGTTTGTTTCCATCTGAAATACCAGCAGGCAGAAGATAGGAGGTAGAGGTGGAGATGGAGATGAAGATTCCCAGGATGAGGTGATTAGAGGGACAACACAGACAGAAAAAGAAGCTGGAGAAGACAGATTGAGATGGTTTGGACATGTCCAGAGGAGGGACAGTGGAGACACGTTGGTAGAAGAATGATCCTAGAGATGGAGCTATCAGGTAGGGGAGTAAAAGATGGAGAGAACAGGGGGAGATGGAGCAGGATGATTCACTGTGGAAACAGCAGAAGAAAGAGAAGAGACCAGACCAGACCAGAGGAGGAGAAGAAGATCCATCTGAAAAAACAAAGTTCTGTTGGAATTTGAGGGATCGTCCACCAAAGCCCCAGAACTCCATCCATCCACACCAGGGTAACGCTGGCCACCATGTGAGCCATAGAGAAACAACATTCTTGAGTGTGAAGAAAGGCTGTGTCATCAGCTGTGAACTGGTCTTCTTTATGGACATCAATCGATGGAACTCACTCCTTCTATTGCATTAAACTGGAGCAGCTGGATGGTTTCTCTTCTTCTAACATGGTGGAGTGAATCCTATATGAGTTATTAAGCAAGATGACATCATCAGACACATTCTTTGAGATGTTGTTCTGATTAGATTCTCCACCAGATCAGATGTGCCTTTCAGAGACGGGCGTGAGGACAAGCTGAAGGATTTGAGCTAACAGATGGTTGGCATGGAAACAAGAGCCCAGTGGGACTTTGCAGCCCACTCCAGACAGACCATCTCTGGGCCGGCAGCCGGTAGGAGACTGGATGGTATCTCTGCTCTGGATTATTGGTGGATTCATTGACAGATTCAGGATGAAAAGAAACTGAACCTTCTACACGATGATGGCTTCATATTTCTACCTATAGATTGACAGACGTAGGACATGGAGATGGGAGAAAATAAACACTTCCACATTCACATGATGAGCCTCAAACATGTTGTCTGTTGATTATGATGTCACAGATCTTGGAGATGTTATAGGATGAGATGTGATCTCCTGATCTAAAAGGCTACATTTGAGGAGCTCAGCCATTGATGTCAGCCATGATCGTTTTGTCCATCTGTCTGTGTCTGCCTGTCTGCCTGTCTGTCTGTCTGTCTGACGGGATGAAGTTGATGTAGAAACCATTGTCCAACGAAGCAGCCATTCCAGCTCATGCAGATGACTTAATGTTCTGACCTTTCATGTGATGGGCTCGAAGGATTGGTGCAGAGACTGGACGACTGTTGGACATGACCCGTCAGGACACTGGGCTCCTGGAGCTGGGTTTGTCAGCACGACTTTATTTCATGCCACGTTTCCTGGTTGGACAAAGTTTGGACGAGTTTGAATGTTTGTCCACAGTCTGCATAGATCGGACTGGACTGAGTGAATGACTGGATTGGGTCTGTGGTGGTCTCTGGTGTGGACTGTGTCAAAGTTCAGTTCTTGAGCTGTAAAACCTTCAAAACCAAGCGAATGCACAGCCGTGGGTTGGTACCAGGTCGGTGAAGCCGACCCTTGAAGGTCACATGTACAGTGACTGGCCTATAGTGATGCAGCAACTCAGTTCAGTAAAACATCTGCTGAAACCACAGAAAATCCTAAAAAGACAATAACTGTCCTTTGATGTCAAAGTTAGGTAGAATACGTATATTGTCCTTTTATAGACACACTGTATATTTCTTCAAGTTCAAAGACAATGTTGCAGAAAAACAGTTTGACTCCACGGTCCTCAATGTCCTGCTGTGACTCTTGTTTGAATGGTGTGTGTCTTCATGTCTTCCAACTGCAGTGGACTGGGACTGAGATTTCCATTAAATGGTACAGTGGGCCTGACATGCAGGGTTACATAATCACACACACACACACACACACGGGAGGGTTCATATCCACTTACACACACACACACACACACACAGTTTTTGCAGCGCTCTGTTAGGATTTCCTTCAGTTCACACACTTCCTCCTCACATCTTATTTTTCATTGGATAAAAGGTGTTTTGTGCTGATAAAGGTCTGACTGTGACTTCCCTTCTTCTCTGATGCTGGTTGGACCAGAACACGGAGAAAAACCACTGTTTAGATGTTGCACCTTGTACATTCCAACAACGTTCAACATCTGAAGTTACTCCTGTCCACACTGGACTGTTCTAACAGATTTTAAAGCCCAGTGGTGGCAGTGACCGCACCACGGGTCTGCATATTTTCCTGTGTCCTCATGTATATGTCCTTGTCCTGCTTTGGCCTTCATGTCAGCTCATCAGCATTCCTTGGAATAGGATAAAAGCCAGAAGACCTTTATAACACAGCTAAGCCCTGGAAGGTGAGAATAATCTGTGGGTAGGACGAGCAGCCAAAGGAGATCTTGAGATCTTTCTCTGCTGAAGGCTGTGCCATTTCCATCGACGTGGAGGTTCCACCAGCTCCAGCATGAAGAGTTCAACATTGTTGTCCTTTTCCTTGAATGCTGAGGTGGCAGAGTTGTAGATCCTGGTGATCTGGCGTTCATTCATCTTCATCCATTGCTGGTGAGCTCACAGGAGGTCTGAAGGTCTGGACGGTGCGATGATCAGTGTCAACCTGGCACCTGGTGGTTTGGTTGGCATGAGATGTAGGAGCTGCAGTTTAGTGGAGGTGAGGTTAGTTGATCAGGTGAGTTGATGGACCAGGATCTCTTCAACATCCTGGTCCATCAACAGTCATCATCGATTCATCGAGTAGTGATTGTTGTCGTTGTCATTTGCCCTTCATGACTTTCACCTTCAGACCACAGTAAATGTTGGAGGTCCAGTCATGATGAACTCTCTCTGCTAACTCATCATTTCTTTAGAGAGTTCTCAAGCACCACCTCCACCTCCACCTCCACCACCACCCTTTACCGAACACTCCCTCCTCTCAAACAAATATTAGTCTTGGAGACGGAGAGGATTCAAGGGAGTATTTGGAAATGTCATACTTCCTCCTGTCCATTCATCTGTCAGAAAGAAACACAACAGATATTTATCTAAGAATAAACTCCTCAGATTACTTTCACTTCCAAGAAAATAACAGCGGGAAGATGTGTTTTACCTCCTCATTCGGTAAAGACAAAGAAGACGTGAAAAGTGAAAGTTCAGGAGTCGGACGGAAATGATTACAGAACAGAGGACAGTAACCTTTTCAACTCAGGTTCCCATCAGCCAATGAAGAACTGGAGCAGTGAGAAGGTCTTAACCAACAGCGTGGGAGAGTTCTGATAAAGAGAACCTGGATCACAGAAAGAAAAGGAGCTGTGGCCACGGGGGTCAAGAATGTTGGTTACCATGGTGACCTGGCATGTGTCCTACAATTGTTTGGTGCCTTGGGTTGGTTGGTGTGGGTTGTGTTCTTCCAAATCTTCCCAACATCTGTGAAGACATCAGCAGTGATGATGAAGTTCTTTCCCAGTTTGAAAAAGACGTCCACCTGAACTTCCTGGAGAACCCTTCAAAGATGGGAGGGGTCTGTTCAGTCATTGTCCACTATATTTGGTGGATGTGTTGGTTTGACGGCTGTGAAGCTTTGCTGCCTCGTTCAGTGTCAGATGATCAGCTGGTTCTTCTGTTACCTGCTATCGTTTACCCAGAGCAGACGCTGGAGAAAGTGATCCTCTGCATTAACATGTGTAACTACATTAATAAGAGAAGACCTTTCACGGAGTCACCAGTGTCAGTGCCATCGTCCGTCCCCCTCTATTTCTCTGCTTTAATATTACATCAATACAAACACACACACACACACACATATATATATATTTTATAAGTAGCAACACTGTTCTTGACTTGTTTTTTCCAAACCTTTGAGACATTAAGTCCATTTGATTTCCTAAAGGACAAAGACATAAACCTACACAAACAGTCACATGGTCTAATTCCATCCGTCCTGACATTCCATGATTCCCACTTGCCCCCCCTCTTCCCCCCCCCCTGTCCCCCCGCCCCGAAGTCAAACATATTGAATTATTTTCTCAAATATTCCAGACAACAGGACTGAGAGGTTAAACCTACAGAGAGCTCAGCAGGGTGGGGGGGTGTGGGGGCAGCGGAGGAGGGGGGCATGTTGCTACTGCCTGCCTGTGTGTGTGTGTGTGTGTGTGTGTGTGTGTGTCGTCCATCTTCTCCTTGTCCCAGTCAGTCTCTTCTCCTCTTCTTCCCATCAGTGAAGTCCTGCTCTGTAGAATTCCGGGAGATTACCTCTGACACAGGTCATGATCTTAGTCTTTGTCCACGTCCTTTCAACATTTCAATGTAGTTCATTTAGGAAGACCCAGATGGTCCTGTCTCCTGTCTCCTGTCTCCTGTCTCCTAACCCACTGATGAGCCTCAATTTCTGAGGTTCCTGTTTGACTGAAAGAGTTGGTAAAAATAAGATGTTTGGTTGATTTTTCCCAAACTCTATTGTGAGGGTTGATCAAAAACCTGATTGGATCAAAAACTGTGGACGAAGGACTGGTCACAGCTGCTGGAGAAACACTGGTCAACTGACCAGACCCAGGTCACCTCAGTGGACCTCACCTCAGTGAGGTTCAGGTGGCACTGCCTCTGAGACCATGGGACAGAGAAGAGGATGAAGATGAATGAGACCAACCAGAGTTCCAAACTTCTAACCTTCCTCTTTTTCCTTTTTGACCTGAACCAATCAGCCTCCTCCAACAGTAGTCCCACTAAAACCACCTGACTTGTGCCCCCTAGTGGGTGTTTTTGTCTATTTTTTTTTTATTGTTAAAACACAGATCCCAACCATTTATTCCTGGTTTTCCATTATTTTTATCACCCAAAATGATGCAACTCTTTGTAACTTCCAAAGATGGAGAAGCTCTTATTGAGGTGGGGGTGAGACCCAGTCTTTAGCAGCAGAGTGACTAATGTCTCAGACTGAGGTTTACAAGTCCATCAATGACTCCTTGTTAAGAAATGATGGCAGGACTGTGTCACGCAGGCTCTCAGAGGCAGCAGGTGGACCAGCACATGGAGACCAGTGGTCTGTGGACATTACACCACGGTGTCACAGAGACACAGACGGACAGACGGACAGACAGACAGACAGATTCCTGACTCTGTATCAGCAAGTGGTTGATAGAGTGGAGTGGTGAGTGACGGACAGAGACACTGGACACGGGTGGAGCTGCAGCTGCACTGTAGGTGTTGGTGTTGACTCAACACAGCACAGGACAGTCCAGTCCAGGCCGGGATTTGAACCAGCGTTTCTTTAATGGAAAAATCCATGTTTCTCAACCAGGCAGAAAAGTTAAAAATATGTTGTGTCTCAACAAGGACTCCAACCTCAGATGGAAATGATGCTTTCTGAGGCTGAGATTCCTCCAGAGCATTACTCCAGGGGACAGGACTAGGAGTACTCCAGGGTACAGTATTAGGAGTACTCCAAGGTACAGGACTAGGAGTACTCCAGGGGACAGGACTAGGAGTACTGCAGGGGACAGGACTAAGACATATTTCTTTGGAGTCATTTTTCTAATTATCACCACAGTTATGAAATGATGGAGTTTCAGAGAGATTAAAAGTTAAAAAAAATAATCCTACGTTCTATATGAATGTGTCAAATATTTCATTAAATATAAACTCTTCAAGTGACGTCACTTCAGGCCTGTTTTATTGGGCTGGAAAATCCATGAAGTTTCTTTCAAACCAACTGGACTAGAACCTCAAAAACAAGTGAACCAGGTCACTCGCCGGTGACTGCTGTGTTGTTCACTAACCCCTAGGTCCCTTCACGCCCGTCCCCAAAAACATGTTTTTCTGCAGTGGGACATCTCCTGGTCACTGGTCCCTGATAACGACAGCCTTCATTCATCACCTGGTTCTTCATTGTCTGATGAATTGTCTCCTACTGACTGTACCAGGGAGACAATGGCTGAAACTAACTCGTCCAGACATGTACAGTGTTGTTATGGTTCCTGTAATGAGTCGACTGTTGAGACCCCCCCTCACCCCGTCACCCCCTCACCCCCGCCGCCCCAGATGAAAACACAGACACGCACAAAATTAATTGCTTTCATTTAGGGGAAGGCAGGGGGTCGAGGGGTCGGTGGAGGGGGGTGGGGGGCAGAGGGTAAACAAATAGAGGCAAGTTGAGTACAAACCCAGGTACAGTACAGTACAGTACAGTACAGGTGTGTGCAGCTGTGGTGGAATATTCCATCCATCGTCCCAGGATTGTGATCCACACAACAAATGTGACTTCTTCATTTCACCAATCACCACAGTGGACACAGGGGGCGGAGTCTTGTCAGGTGGTTGTTGGCAAGGAACATCATAGCAATCCATACAGACAGACATGGACATGGTTGGACATGGTGGTATAGTGGTGGAAATCCTGGGATTGTCAGAGGGATTCCTGATGGCGCCCCCTGTGGAACACAGAAGGAACCCATTCATTAATAATTACTGTTTCCTGACATCCTTAAAAAATGTAAAAACGTTACTTTTCCAAAGTTGTGTTGTGTTATTGCTGAGTATAAGCAGAAACATTTGTTGAAGCCAGGATACACCACTGTGGACCTTTTTTGGAGGTGGACGGCAGCACCGTCCACTGCTCCACCGTACAGCCTCAGATAAACATTATCAACGTCACTAACTTATTTTTATCATTAAACTAAACAAACTCAGAGAGTGAGGAAATCAAGACAGTTCACATGAACATGAGCTGTGGACCAGTGTTATATACAGCACAGAAATAGTCAGTGGACACAGGTGTGTGTGTGTGTGTGTGTGTGTGTGTGTATCCAAGGACACATTTCTCCCTGCTCTGATTGAGTTTATTCTGAGAATGCAGCTCACATGTTCACCTCACTGCCAGTGTTCACATCTGACCAACCTGTGCCAAAGAAACCAACTGCACTTATTTCAGTCATGGACGTGTCATGTGACAAAAACATCTTTGGCCCATGGTTGGTTACCATTCCAATCCTTCATTGCACAAATTAAGGATTAACAAAAAGTTAATCCTGATAAAACAGAATTTGTCAAATTTCTGAGAAGTTCAACAGTTTATTTTAGTCACAAGGTTAAGTGAGGCTAAGATCATTAATATAAGTAAAAGTATAAATGTCACAGATATTTATTCAATAACAGGTTTTTCAATCACACAAATTCAATGATATTTTAGGAACTACACTGTTTTGAAAGTCTAACAATGAAACAGTGGCAGAAGTTGGAAAATAATTTAAAATTTCTAAACTCTGATCATACAAGTTAAGTTGAACACAAGAAACTAAAGGTTCAGTAATGGATACACAGGTCATGATATGAATTATTCCAATATTAATACATTTATCAATCAACACAGTGAACATGTGGATTTAGTGCCGTTGTCTTGTTATATTTATATTTATGTATAAACTCTTAATTTGTCGGTTTTCCTGTTGACGTGGTTGGTGATCATCTGTCACAATCGCCGCAGCCATGCGCTGCTCACACTGCACCAGGAAATTGCATTCTCGCACTGAGACCTGAAGGTGGCGATGACGGCCGGGAAAAGTCTGCTGTGTCAGTTGGTAGAACCTGTTGTTGACTTGTTGTTTCCTCCGTATCCGTGTTTGTCCATGTGCAGTGCAGCAGGTTGAGGTGAAAACACAGGTAAATCAGCAGGATTTCAAATATGTTGATGTTGAGGTGATGAGGTGATAATCACTCGTCTTAATCCTGAATAAACTACGTGAGTCGCACGGAAATCTGGTGATTGTGCAAGACTGAAAAGTCAAATGGGCTTAAAATCACTTAGGGTGAGACCTGGAGGATTTGAACCCGATGACTGACACGTCAACCCTGAGCTGGAGCTGCTGCTACCAGTGACACATGAACAAGTGTGAGAGAAAGTCCATGTTCTGTGGAGACACGACTGTAGAAGAATGAGATGAAGCTGCATGGTTGGACCAGGACAGAAGTCAGTTGATAGTGAAGAGCAGCCAAAGTGCCTGAATGGTCCAGAAGGTCCAGTACAGCCCAAACATGCTGCCACATTCCTGACCCTGGGAGAGGTTTCCACTGCCACAAGGTCAGAGCACCAGGCCCAAAGGTGGCTGGACCTGAGGGGACATCAACCTGTTAGCTTCTTTGTTCGACCCACTTCAATAGTTGGACAGGACTTTGGACCACAGCTCACCAGGTCAATCTGTTAATGATCTTTGCACAGTTTCAAGGATCGGGTTCAAATCCATCAGATACTGGGTTGACACTGAGGGGTTCTGACCTTAGAACTAACCCAACCCACACAACCTCCAGTGGGCTCACCACAGTCGTGGAGATGAAGTCCTACTGGTTGGACAGATAGATACATATATAATGGCTTTATTCATATGTGGACTATATACATATATATTTAAAGAAATGTCCGTTGATTCATAATGGACCGGTCTGTCCTCATGTTAGGAGCCAATTTGATCTGGGTTGAATATTAGGAATCTGGATTCTAACCGACAGCTTTCCTGGCAAAGCTTGAGTCCAGGAACCTGGAGAGCAGAGCAGGAGACCATGGTCAGACCATGGTTGGAGATGATGTCAGAGACAGGTTTAAATAACTTTCACCACAGCAGAGACATTCTTAGTCCAAGTGTGAACACAGAGAGTGGAGCGGCCTCCACACTTCAGGCCAGAGCAGATTAGAAAGAGTATTTGACACAAGTGTGAAGGCATGTGACGGCCATGAAGTCATTAAGTATTTATTTGTTGACCTGCGGGAGGAACGCTTTGACTCAGGGTTGGAGGACAGTCCTGCAGTCTGAGTCTAATGTTTCACTCTCACACACACGCCGTGATGTTCCATCTCAGTTCCTAGTCTATGTCTGCTGGAACACCTGGGAACAGAAAGACTCCTCTCCACACAACAACTGAAAGGAGGCAGTGGTCACTAAGGTCCACAAGGCTTCAGGTTCTGAGCTCAGCATCATCCCGACCCACAGGCTCACCACCTGCAGGAAAGCTGACAGTATGGAACAGTGTGATTTGGGTGTCAGTCGTGGAGACTGTTGGCTCTGCAAACCGATGAGGGGATAAACACGTCCTGGGAACTTTTTTACTTTCCCATTTCACCTAGAAAGTCATTTCTGAAATTGTTAGCCAATCAGATTGGAGTCTGGACATGATTCTAGTAACAGTCCAGTCAGCAGGTACTGGGAAAACGTTCTCTATTTTCTCTGTTTAAGACCTAAAGAGTGGCAACTGGTGAACAGTGCTTTAGGTGGCGCTCCATCCCATGAAAAAGTTCAGACAAAAACGTCTGACTTTTCCAGAACAATTAATTTCTGATTCTGATTCTATCAATCGATACCAATACCTGCAGCCACTGACCCTCAAAACTGAGGTCAACGTCTCAAGACCTTTGTGTTTATTAAAACCCAGTCACTGTGTTATCGGATTTTCATGATTTGAGGAAAACGTGATGTCGATTTCACAGACATAACTCGTAAACCTTAATATCGTCCAACTGACTATGGATAAATAAACACAACTGTTGCAAATTGCCAAGACTCATTTCATCATTTTTGCACACAGCACTGTTTGCTGTTACATCAGTGACCCCTTGTGGCGGAGGTGCACTGCTGAGCACATGAAACAGTGCAAACATGGACTCAGTCAAGAGACAAATTAATGGTCCTTTAGCCGTTTGATTGGAGGACCCTGGTTGGATATGTTTTAGTTAATAATGTCAGGCAGCTACTGACAAAGTACTGACACTGGACACTGTTTCTAGCGCCCCTGGTGTCCCACAGAGATATGACAAGTTGAGGTGCATTGAACATGTTTTATTTGAGAAGTAGTTTATCTGAAAACCAAACCGTTTCTGGGCCACAGGCCACTGGAAGTAAATGTCGAGTGCAGTTGTGAGGAAAGACAATGGACCAAACAGACGAACAGATGATGTCTGTTACATTAATACATTCATCAACTGCCACAAATATCTCTGTGTGAATCCTCAACCGCCTCCTTGTCTGCGCCGCTGTCCTTCACCCACACGGTGTCATGGTTCCAGCTCCAACTCTCAGATGGACACATGGTTTTTTGACTGCGTCACAGGAGTTTGACCCTAACTCTGTCTTTTCAGAAATAACACACAGTGAAATGTGTAACCGTTTATATATTTGTTTTTAAAATGTTACCGTAGTATCACTATGATACAGTATAGAGTTGTAGCTTATGTTCCTTTAATAGAAAGTTTATGGCACAACGTAGAGATTCAAACCTTCTCCTCTACAGACTTAACACTTAACATGTTGATTCATTTTTCCCCTTTGTTGTTTTATTCTTATTTAGATTTTAAATGTGTAAAAAACAGGACGTTTTATTTCGTGTTTCACGTTTAAGTGGGAGAAATAACGAACATATTTGATCTATTCTGACATCTAGTGGTTAAACATGAAAAAGCAGGTACTTTAGCAAAAAGATTCTGATTTGATCTTAAACAACGTATTTAAAATGATTAAAAAATGAGTTCGAAAATATATCACAATAGGTACAAAAAGCAGTGTTCTTTTAAACAGATTAACTATTTTAATTGAAAAGGACACTTTCATTTTCCTCTTTTATTCTCTTTTTTCTCCAAAACCAAATGAAAACACTCACATGTTCACACAAGACCAACACATCCCAACAACTTAAAAAAGGCAAACATATACATAACAGTTTTCAATCTACCAAATGTATAGAAATGTAATAACAAGACCAAACTAAAACCATCCACCAGAAATGTAAAGTCTGCCTCTGTTCTTCACAGAATATGCGTTGACTTTCACTCAGAGAAAATACAAAAGCTTTACTTGAAAAAAGATTAAGTTTGAGATTTGTTTCTTTGTCTAAACAGAGCAAATATTTTTTAAGGATTTACTTCTTTTGAAGAGTAAAGAAATTAAAGTCAGAGTCTCAGAGTAAATAATCTATTACCAAATAATGGCCACCTTAAATAGAATTCAGGACTAAATGTTATTGAAGAAACTCTGTGATGTTTGCAAATTAAAATTAATACTTATTTCCCTGAAGCTTCAGAATAAAAAAAAACATCTGACGAGCTTCAGAATTCTCAGTGAGCAAAACAATGGTATGCTGATGTGTTGAAGTCAGTCTGTAGCACAAAGACTACGGATGCTCATTTCCACACTCTGCTTGGGCAGAATCAAACCTCAGACCTGCAGCTAAGGTGCCGTCAGGCCAAGTCATTGTCAGGGTTAGCCAACTCTGAGGGGTGGAGCCACCAGCACCACGCCGTCTCCACGGACAAACAGCATAGGAATGTTCCTCTTGGTCGACTGTTGAGGGAAACAAACCAAATTTATTATCATTATTAGAGATTTAATTAATTATTATCATTAACGTAAGCATAAAAAGGAAATAGTTTGTGGACAGAAAAAAAACACTTTTTAAAGCAGTGTTTCAGCAGAGTAATAGTGCACGACACTTACAGAGTAACATGTTATGTCATGTAATGGTGTAAATAAAATGAGCCCTAAAATGGCTCCAGTTAAGAGACAACACTGACTAACAACTAACTAACTAACTGCAACTAGACTCCACTGACTGCTGTGTCAGTAAATGCGTCTTATAATCCGGAAAACGTGGTCGTCATCTTACACTGGTTTATCTGAAGAGCAGAACTAACAGTGTGAATGAAGTCACCTTGTACAGTTCTTCATAGGTCTCCTCGTCGATCTCCACTGTTGTCACCGTCTCCTCCACATCACCTAAGATCATATTAAGGTGTTGGTCGTATGCCTGAACGGAGAACAACAACATGGAGGAAGAGGTAAGCAGGGAAGCTCCGTGAACGCACCAGGAATCATCGTAAGATCTGTTTGACTCACATGAAGTCGCCCACGAAGTTCTCTGTCGTTTCTCATCTTCACGTAGATCCGCTCGTCCAAACTCAGTCTGATCAGATCGAGCGGCTCCTCCACCGTGTTGGTGCTCGGTTGCTGCACATGACGGCAATGATTTGAATTTGATTGGTTACAGGTTGTAAAGGGAAACCTTTTCCTGAGAGGTGTTTACAACTGTGGGTTGGTGTTGACAGTCCTGTTCTACACGTTCTTCTTTGCTAACATGAAGTCACTACTAAGTGAGTAGTTTCAGGGAAAGCGATACAGGTTGGACACAAACAAATATATTTAAGTTTTCAAAATGTGCAACGTCATAGATAAAATATAAACCCATTACACAGTGTGTTCAAACACCACGAGCCTTCACCCGGTGTCGAACCACTCATTTACACACACTTAGCCCTGGTGCTAACGCGGCGAACTGTTCGCCCGGTGAGTGGCTGCTCACGGTGGATAAAATTGAGGAAATTAATCAACGCTGGCTTTGTAAAGAAGCCTTTCTTATCCTTCTTATCTTCGTCTACGGCAAAAGTGAGTCGTTTGACTGAAAACTGTAGAATTAGAGAGAACAGCACCAACCTGCTCAACTTCATCCGCCATCTTTCTTTCAGACTGTGCCTCAAATCGCCCGCTGCCGGACAGAGGGTTGCCAGTTTGTGTACAAACACGCGTTCGTAATACAATTTTCATCATGAAAAAAAAAAACAGAAATTATATATTTATTTATTTATTTATTTATTTCATTGATTAAAATAGAAACTTTAACAAACCTTGTTGACCTGTATGGCCTTTATTTATGTGCGTCTCTCGCTGTCTGCTGAAGAAAATAACAGGTATCTGGGGGAAAACTCTTGTTATTGTCAGTTCTGATTTACTAACTACATTGCATCGTGGCGTGTGCGTGTGTGTGTGTTTAAGAATCTGGGATAAGAGTCTGCTGTTTTTTATTGTAATATAAAATTAAGGCTCATTCTTCCGACCAATAGATGGCGGTAGTGCAGTGTGTGCTAAACTGGTCAGAGAAGAAGACCTGAAGATTCTTCTCCTCCTCCGTAATCACCACTGTACACGTCCCTTGATTCTCTCCGTGGAGCTTCAGCTTCAGATGGTGTGAACTGTATGACGGTGAGATTTAATCCAATTTTAAACAGTTTCCTAATTTAAGTTCATGTCGTGTTGAAACTCTTCGGTTTCTTATTCTGTATAAATTATGACCTTGTTGACAGCGTGAGTTGTTTTACAGTTGGCAGGTGTTTTATAGCCTCAGGTTTTTATCAACCAGTAACGGCTGTCTGGGATGATGGCGTCCACACAGTCCACTCCCTAGTGTTATTACTTAGTGGTAATATATGTTATCAAACTTGATGCCAAAATGACAAATATATATATATATATATATAGTTGTCAGAGTCAGTGGATGAAGATTGTATATATATATATATATATATATATAGATATAGATATATATGTATATATATATATATTGCTACTACAGACTGTAACAGAAACAGACCAATGTCTGACCTATTTCAAATTAGTTAAGTTTTGTCTTGACTTATTTCCACATGGATTCGTGTCTCTGTGTCCATGGGTGTGAGCACCTCCTCCATTCCTCCAGCCCAGTGTCACCATCACTGGTCGTTGGTGAAGGTTTGCGGAGGGAGAGCAGAGCAGTGGTTCGACCCATTCCACCCGCTGCTGAAACGTAGCTCTGCGGTGGAAGAAGTCCCTGCCACAGACTTCGAGGACAACACGCAGTTCCCTTCATTTTCCACCAGGGGGAGCTTTTGATAATTGTCGATTGCATTGTTGAGTGTGTGAATCAGGTGGACTTTGTTTTGGAATAGACAGTGTTAGTCTTCATACTTGTCCATCATATCCAACTACCACTGTGCTGATGATTCTGTCAACTCTTTAAAACTGCATTTGTCTCTTGTTCTCTAGGCTGTGCTACACGAAGGCCACTAGATGGTGCTGATCAGCATCTAAAGGCAGTGTCAACGTTAATGTGACGAACCTCATGATTTGTTGGACAAAATACGTGACCTAAGGATCTTATGACAATAAAGACATTTTTTTATTGACCTGTTCATTTTCAGTTTCATTAAATGACTAAATGAAACCGTCCCACACTTCTCTTCCCTCCAATATTATATTCCATAATATTATATTCCATAATATTATATTCCATAATATTATATTCCATATTTGTGTTGAAGAAGCTTTCAACGCTGAGTGTTTTTATGTATTTAAACCCAAACAAACATGAACTATTGCAGAAGCAGAAAGTTAGATCTTAAATCTCTCACTGTCTTCAGAAAATGATTAAATAAAGACATGGACCAGACCATGTTTATGTATTATAAGAAGATGAATCATCTCATTCAGGTGAAGTTCTCAGCAGGGCCGCCTCTGTTGGAGAGAAGAACAAAATGAAGACATTGGTTGAGATGTTTCAACACCAGCCTCGGGTGGAGGTGGCCTACAGGTTGACGAGTGGAAGAGACACCATTGGTCAATCGTACACCTGTAGGAGGGGCCCCTGGGACTGAAGGACCACTGACAACCACCGTGGAGAAGAGGAGGACGTCTTCAACCCAGCTTTCCCTTCCCTGGAGCAGTGAAGTGGACATTGAGATGTTCGGGTGGAACCGACACCAAATCAACCTGCGCTCCAGGAGTTATGGTCCCGAAAGTTCCGGAAGAAACTGCGTCGAAGAGACTTTGTCGACCTTCTCCTGTAGGTCAGTGGTTTTTACTGTGGCCGCGCCGAGACCTCAGCAGACCTGTTGGTTTCCATTGGTTTTCTTCTCCATGTCTCCAAGTCTCGTGGTGTTTGGTTCGCCGTTTGGAATTCCGGTAGATTTCGGTTGTTGACGTGGGACAGCCTGGACACTGTCCAACGAGGCTGTGAAGTTCAAGTTTCCACAATGCTGTTGGTGGCGCTGTCGAGGCTGAAGACTTAGCCTGGTGCTAACGTTGCTGTCGTTTCCCATGAGGTCACTGCTGTTTTGCCGTTCTGGTCCTGGTCCTGGTTCTGGTTCTGGTTTTGGTTCTGGTTCTGGTTCTGGTTTTGGTTCTGGTTCTGGTTTTGGTTCTGGTTCTGGTTCGACCTTCTGTGTTTTGTTTCTATTTAGTCAGTTTATTATTTTGTTAGTGTTGACGTTAGTGACGTGTTGGACAGACTTTCGTAAACGTGGTTAGTAGTAGTAGTAGTAGTGGTTAGTAGTATTAGTGGTGGTTAGTAGTAGTACTAGTGGTTAGTAGTAGTGGTGGTTAGTAGTAGTAGTAGTGGTGGTTAGTAGTAGTGGTGGTTAGTAGTAGTGGTGGTTAGTAGTAGTGGTTAGTAGTAGTAGTAGTGGTGGTTAGTAGTGGTGGTGGTTAGTAGTAGTGGTGGTTAGTAGTAGTGGCTAGTAGTAGTAGTAGTGGTGGTTAGTAGTGGTGGTGGTTAGTAGTAGTAGTCTGTTGTGTTCCAGTGTAAATAACTGTATATTTGTCAGTAAAACCGAACTTTATTGTCAAACATTCCGATGTGGTTCGTTGTTCAAGTTTCTACGTTTTTATTTTATGCTCAGACTTCTTTTCACACCTACTGTATGTATTTTTATGCGTTGCTTCAGGGACGAGGTCCAGGTCAACGACGACCTCCAACAGAGCCGTTAACCTACAAGGAGACGTTGGGAATCGGACTGTTGTTGGTCCAAGACCAAGAGGGTTAGGGTTAGAAAGTGTTCAACCCTGAATGAAGGTAGAATGACAGGGAAAGGTAGAGAGATAGCTGACATTGATGGAGAGAAGAAGGAAGGAAGGACAGTAGGACAAGAGTGGGTGAGGTTAAATGGAGAAGGTCTGATCATCAGGGAAGACTATGATGGGAATGTGGTGCAGGTGAAACCAGTGTCACACAGGGTGGTGTAGGTGGAGGTTGTCAGTGGGTTTGCTCCACAGGAGAAAAGGAGAAGTTGTGGAATGAGCTGGATTTGGTTGTAGAGAGAGAGTGGAGATTGGAGCAGATACTGATGAGAAGGTGATGGACAGGTTTGGAGTTAGGGAGATGGAGATGGTCGTGGTAAACACCTATTTCACCTATTTCACATTTGATAGACTCTAATGTTTCTGCAGTTGCATTTTCATGTATCTCCAATGCTATTCTCTCGGTGGTCACTAGATGGTGCTCTCCATCAGGAAAAATAAATAACCTTCTCCTCTGCTGTTACCCGCCTTTCAATGGCATTTAAACCAGTGACTAGTTTTATCCGGATTTTCTTTCTTTCTTTCTTTCTTTTGATGATTGTATGTTGACCTTCAAGATTCAAGAAGTTTTGTCCAAAGAATTCACATGAATTAATGTCAGTGGTTGAGGACATTAAACTTCTAGTCTAGACTTTAACCCATTAAACCCCTTTTGAGTTTCAACATGATGTTCGTACTGCACACGTGTCCTGCTTCTCTCCACCTTACAATACGCTTGAATACAACACACCTCCATTTGTGTTTTGTCTTTTTTTTTAAACGTCTTTTCTCTTGAAACGCGACATCTCTTTTTCATATAGATCTCAAATATCCAGTTTGGCAGATATTTAATTTGACAAAAGAATAAAAGTGAAGTGTATGGAAGTGTGTGATGATGTGATGAAGACATTGCCTGGTTCTGTGGGTCCGGCCAGAGTGAAGCCATTTATTAAAGGTCCCTTCAGGCCTGTACTTTCCTGACAGCCTGACTTATATGGACTTAATAATTGATGGACACTCAGCCAGTGGAGGAGACACATGACTTTGGTAACGCAAATATAAAAGAGCTGCAAAGGGAGTAAAGGTAGTATTTGATGTCTTTATATTTGATATATTCCATTGAAAAAGAGAGGTTTTTATTGTTAACTCTGGTGTCTGGACCAGGACTGTTGTTGCTTCATGTTTGTTCATTTAACAACAAAACATTTCAACTCATCTTCCATCATTTTTCGGGGTCATTTTCTCCTGACGTGATAAAACTGTATAATTTCTGGCATTGTTGACGTCTGCGTCTTGTTTTCTCACCACGTTGTATGTTGTTGTATTGTAATTTTTTTGTTTGTAGTAAAGAACTAGGTTTTATCTTGGTTGTGTCACATTTTCCCTCAGATGACCAGTAGCTCTGACAGCATTATGGATCTACATGAATCAGTTCTATAGACTGGGACTGATGTTATTATGTCTGGTCTGCTCTCTGTGACAGAAACCTGTTAGGAGAGAAGATAAAGTTAGAGCCATGTAGGCTGTGGCCCACTGAAGGTTATTTGGAGCAATGAGAATTAGAACAGGCATCTGTCTCCAGGCCAGACTTCTATTATCTGTGGGAGAAGAGGATGATTATAGATGATGAAGATGTGATGAATGGAAAATGGTTCATGTGTCAAGGCCAGGAAAAAGGAGAACGTCCTGCAGTGTGTGGCTGTGGAAGATGTTGAAGCAAAAAAAAAAAAAAAAAAAATGAGGAGCAAGTTGTTAGTAAATGGTTGAATACGTGTATATATATATATACTGTATATTATATATACCGTATATAATGATTCACACAACATCTTGATGTTCAGTGTTTGGCCTTAAATTCCTCCTTTTTAGTTTCATTTGTACAAAAATGGTCCAGCTGTGTCCACGTGAACCTTTGTTGTGTTGAAATCTAGTAGTAATAGTCGTCTACTGCTGATCTACTGTGTTGGTCCAAACTTGTTTCAGCCAAGATTCTTCTTCACGATGTGTTCAGGGCTTTGACCTGAGCCTTAGATGAATCTGGAAACAAGACAATTCTAAGAATATCAATTCTCAGTGATTGGGTTGAGATATATATATATATATATATATATATAAGTTGTTAGTAAATGGTTGAATACGTGTATATATATATATACTGTATATTATATATACCGTATATAATGATTCACACAACATCTTGATGTTCAGTGTTTGGCCTTAAATTCCTCCTTTTTAGTTTCATTTGTACAAAAATGGTCCAGCTGTGTCCACGTGAACCTTTGTTGTGTTGAAATCTAGTAGTAATAGTCGTCTACTGCTGATCTACTGTGTTGGTCCAAACTTGTTTCAGCCAAGATTCTTCTTCACGATGTGTTCAGGCCTTTGACCTGAGCCTTAGATGAAACTGGAAACAAGACAATTCTAAGAATATCAATTCTCAGTGATTGGGTCGATATATATATATATATTTTTTTTTTTTTTCCACCCAAACTCAGCTGCGAGTCCTTGTCAGTAAATGTGATTAACAAACCCTCTGTCACAGGTGACTCAGCTGTGAATTATTGGCTGATGGGAGGAAATGTGAGCAAGGCAGCGTAAAAGGTTGTGTTATTACAGTGGTGTCATTATCAATGAGGCCTCTAGCGCCCCCTGCCCCTGCACCTCTGTCATTAGAGCTAGTGCTGAGGCTGTGATCCAATCACTGATCACTTTGGTTTGTGATGTAGTTTTGTGCTGAGAACATTGTTTCCACAGAAACGACTTCTTGAAATGATTTTACAAACAGAGTCGGTGGATGAAGATTGTTGTGAGTCATTCAACGGTGATTCAAGAGACTAATGATGACGATGGAATTAGGGATGAAGGAGTAGAGGATGTTGTTGTCATGTCACTACCTCCATGGTGATGTCACTGTCATCTGTGGGCAGCACAACGTGTCAAATGGACTGAAAGAAAACCAAGAGTCTTCTCTCAGGTTCACTAACAACTACTACAAACGAACAAACTACTCGCCATGAACCCCTGTATAACCAGCGTCTGTCAGAGGTTAACATAGATGACAGTTTACTAACCCGGTGTGAAACCTGGTCCTGATGAACACAAGGAAATAAAGAAGAAAATGTTTTCCAGGAATCATCTGTGGAGAAATGATTGTGTTTGTCCGTCTTTCATTCACAAGGATTTCTGACCAATTCCATCGTCTTCAGGAACTCAAAGATTTAAATAAAGACGGATCTGAAGAGCGTGAACGTGTGGCTGCGGTGACGATGACGATGACGATGGAGCTGAAGCTGTTGACAGAGTCTGTGTCATGTGACTGGTGTTTGTCATGAGCTCAGGAGTGTAAATGTGTCACAGACCTCATTTCTGGCTCTTCATTCTGTAGTGATGGCGTCAGTGTCCACAAAAAGAAACCCATAGAGCAACGGGACGCAACTGGGACGTAAGACAAGCTGTTCTGTTGGTGGAGACGGGTTTCTTATGTCTCAGACTGTTTGAGATGAAATGTAAAGAAAATTCAAAAACCCTTTCTTTCACATCCACGGCTCAGCAACAGAACCACAGTCACTGAACGCACCACAACTGTCAGTCTGTGACTCTTGACCACCACCACACAATGGTCACTTTACCTGTGGGTGGTGCCAAGCTTGATAATAAGTGGCTTTGGATAAAACCAATAATAAATATAAATGCAGAGGCTGCAGAGGCTCAGGTCTTTCTCCTTAAAATGTTTTTCCAGTCTGTGGTGGTGGTCAGCTGTGGTCAGCTGTGGTCAGCTGTGGGAGCAGCACATCGGACAAAGACCTAAATCACCAACATGGACTCACAGGTGACAGAGGACACTTGGCAAACTCTGCTCTCTGTTAGATTAAAATGCGAAATGTCTTTATATGGACGTCAAAGTAGCAGTGATGTAGTAACAGGTCAACCAGCCCAGTGATTTTTTTTCCCCTCCCCTTATTTCCTGTAGGTGGTGCTAAGTTACTGTTTTTATCACTCTGAGGTCCAGTTGTGTGGCATCTTCATCCTGGCACCAACAGCAGGAAGCAGCAGCTGGCTTTGAGCCATGAAGGAATCTGAGCTGAAGACGGGTCAAATCCAGGACGGTCTATTTTGGTCTGTGGACCCTCAGAAGACAAATTCTGCTTTGTCTTCATTGCTATGGGTGAGTGTGCAGTGCATTGTCCCGTGCTCTGAGCGTGGCGGCGTGTTTGGG
Organism: Paraplagusia blochii; assembly: GCA_016785265.1. Classification (NCBI taxonomy): domain Eukaryota; kingdom Metazoa; phylum Chordata; class Actinopteri; order Pleuronectiformes; family Cynoglossidae; genus Paraplagusia; species Paraplagusia blochii. The sequence continues at coordinate 255,584 of JAFBJS010009875.1, read as the reverse complement.
ACAATGTCTCAGTCACCAATCACCTTGGTGGCACCGCCCCATAGTGGTGCTCCTTGGAACGGCGCTCAGAAATTTGTGAATGTGTTTGAAAGTCAGAACTTCCAATTAGAGTCATGTGATCCACGAAATAGAAATATAAAATGTATAAATAAATCTGTAAATATCTGTCTACTGACGTTGGACTAATCTGAAGGACACTGAATCAGTCAGACTGGAGGAATGAACAGAGCTTCACGGCGTCACATCGTCATGAACGGAGACCTGAGTCAGGACTGGAACCTCCAACCTCCAACCTCCAATCTCCAAGGCTAAAAACACTGGACACCTGTTCCCTGGGTCCCAGTGGGACAAATTCCACTCCTGTGTGTGTGTGTGTGTGTGTGTGTGTGTGTGTGTGTGTGTGTGTGTGTGTGTGTGTGTGTGTGTGTGTGTGTGTGTGTGTGTGTGTGTGTGTGTGCGTGTGTAGAATGTTGACACTGGACTTTCCTGTCTCACGTGGACATGACTTCCTTTACTACCGTCCCTATTTAAAGGCCAGTGCAGAGCCAGGAGGGCTCCAGCAGGAGATTAGAGCTGAAGTCCTCACAGTCCACATCATGGAAGGATAACCCAGTGACCGACTGATGATCTGGATGTTTTTGTGAAGTATCGTCACCGTACAAAGTCTGAGCCAGTGGACATTTGGTCACAACCATATCTGCACAGTGTCAGACGTCGTCAATAATTCGTCTCAGTCCAGGCGAGGACTAAACTGAGAATTTGCTGGACTTTGCAGAAGTATCCCAGGAATCCAAAACTTCAATACTTCAGTGTGAAGTTGAGATGAGTTGCAGTGGAGCCACCTCGCTCTCACCGCAGGAGCCTCAGACGTTTAAACGTGCAGTTCGGAAGATAAGATGCGCCGCTGCGGTGGCCAGCCTGGCTAAAAGCTGGCAGGGCTGGGCCAACGAACATTCAGGGAAGCAGGATGCTGCCCCTAGTGGCTGGGTGCCTTCTTCCGTGGCAGACGAAGACCAAAAGGAGAAGAGACATGTGGTCAAACTTACAGTCACCCCACGAGTCATCGCGGCGAATCCTTGCGACAACAGTGGCGATAAGATCCGAACATGTTCCGTCGCCAAGACCATCCAGCCCAAACCCAGCGAGTGCAGCAGCAGCGACGTGGTGGCGGTGATTCGCGGGAAGATGGAGTCATGTCCCGTGGACAGTAAGCCATTCCTAGGCAATGAGTCGCCAACACGGCGGAGACAGATGAGGGCGCTACAGAACGCAGACGGGGCCGGAGCAGGAGGCATCATCCAGGACAGGAAGATGATGCTGCAGGAGAAGAAGATGGGATCGAGGAGCAGCAGTGTGGACACAGAAGACAGTGGCCTGGGAGAAGAGACGGGACTCAGTGACGTTGGTGAGTCCAAAAGTGAACGGAGAGAAGTCCAGTCCAAGACACCAGTCAACAGACCCAAGGTAGGTGGAGTTTCCTCCAGGGAGAATTCTTCTGTATCAATCACCTTAAATCAAACCATGTTTCCAGGACGTCCCACCGCTCACCAACCATCGTCTTGTTACGGCCTGAAGAAACTAGTTCTGTCTCTTAGAGGAGATACGGGGTTTTTGACCCGTTGACTTTGTCTGCGTTGACTTGATAAGACGTCTGATGTGATGGAATGATGTCAGGGTTCATCTTCATCACAGCCGTCGTTGGCAGAACATTCTTGCCCTCAACTCCAACTCCAACTCCTACGTTGGTCTCATTAAATATAAGAAAATATTAAGGAAGAGAAGTTTAATCTTATCAAAGGCCTGTAAATAAAAGTGTTTACAGTGTCTGGAGTTCACCTCACAGGGGGGTGGGTGTCTGACCCCCTCCCGTCGTGGCTCAGAGGATGAAGCCATATCTGCTTTTTTGTGACTGCGGTGGAGAGAAAACCTCTGCACATGTTTCAGCTCATTCTCTTCAGGAGCCCAGAGTTTAAATGTTTGTAGAAATATATTTCCCAACAGAAAGTATTGATTTATTTCTTCTTTTTACACCATCTAACTCCACCTGAAGGCCCTGATTCACAAGAGATTAGATTAAGTAGAACTTCAATAATCCAGAATTGACAGACAGTTGAACCGTTAACAACAACAACAACAACAAGTTTTTCTCTCAACTCTTCTTCTTGACTGGTTCATAACGTTGTCTCCAAACCAACCAATCGATGCTCGACGTTGGCTTTTACACAGTTTTGAACAAATACAACTTCCTGCTGTCATGAGAGCAATCAGAACGTCTCTCATCTAAAGGGCAAACAGGCAGCTCCAGACCCCTGGTGGCTCACAGGGTTGGGGGGAGCAGGGTGGTGGCAGCAAGTGTTACCCATAAAAACACAAGCTGGGCTTGAGCGCAATGGAACATACGTAAATAAATATAGTTGTTCTCCACCTGACCTTCAGGTGAAAGGAGAGAAGTTTCTCTCTCTCTGGTCTGTTACTGTCTTTAACTTTAACTTCACTTCTTTTCAACATTTTCAATGGATAAAAAATGATTATTTGACAATAGGTGAACAATAAATGATCAAACTATGGTTTGATTGTTTTGTCTCTCGTGTTTATTGTCGTTCCAGTGATAATTAACAGTATGGATGATGCAAAAACATCTACATACTGTAAGTCAAAACATAAGATTATACGTATGTACAGTTAAAAAAGTTGAGGTTTCATTAATAATGAAACACAGACTCATGTTTCTGAGATGAGAACAGACGTCGTCCTTTTCTTCACACATCATCTGCAGATACTATTTGAACTTAGTGAGAAATAAATGCTAAAAATAATAGATTGACCTGCAATAGCAGAGGAAACAGAGTTGGTTTCAAAGTTCACAGTTGGTGGAAGGTCCCTGAGTTACAGGTCCTCACTTTACATGGATGGAATAGCAAGGAGATTCAATGACAGTGTCCTGAAGGCCGGGCGAGCTGAGGAAATGCCAGGAGGGAGGGAGAGGAGGAGGGAGAGGAGGAGGGAGAGGAGGAGGGAGAGGAGGAGCGCGGTGGGAGTAACAAATGAAAAGCCAGGGAAAGGAGGAAAGAATGATCTTCTACTGATTGGACAACCACAGCCATGATGTATTTTTAACGTTGTCTTTTTAAATTTTGTTGACATCACATATATGGAGACGATATATTTATATATAGTGGAGTTAAGTTCAGAGCAAAGAGCATGGGCTCCATTACACCACCATGAGGGTGGAGGAAAACCCTCCACATTTCTATAGAGAAACAAGAGTCTACGGATCATGGAATATCGTGGAGTCCAAATGGTGGAAAATCTGAGATTTTCTGTGAGGACAGACATTTATTTTCTCTGTTCAGGGAAGAGAAATTAAACAGTGGCCTTTCAACCATCAGAGAGAATTCTCATTACTGTGGATGAAATGGTTCTAACTCTAAGCCGCTGTTCTTCACCTCCAGATTAAAATCTCCACCATGGGCGACATCAAAGGTCGCTGGCAGCAGTGGTCAGAGCAGCATTTGGAGGGTCAGAAGCTCAACCCCTTCAGCGAAGACTTTGACTATGAGTACGCCATGTCGCAGCGCCTCCGAAAGGGCGACTCTGGCTACGGTCGACCCAAAGACGGCTCCAAGACAGCGGCGAGGGGCGACCGGGCTCAGAGGCACATCCACAGGGAGATGGAGGAGATGGTGTGGATCATCAGAGACATGGGCTTCAAAGACAAGGAAGGGCGGACTATCATCAGCTTCGGTCGTCTGTTCGACCGCTACGTGAAGATCTCGGACAAGGTGGTGGGCATCCTGCTGCGCTGCCGCAAACACAAAATGTTGGACTTTGAGGGTGAGATGCTGTGGAAAGGACAGGACGATGACGTCATCGTCACTCTGAGGGACTGATGACCTTTTTTATTTACACCTGTGGGCGAACACACCTGTGTCGTACGGCTGCGCTTCATTTGCAGACAAATGTGAAAATTCTGAAGAGAATTTCCATTTTTCAAGTCACAGACGTGTCATATTTTATTCATCTTACTTCCCACAGTGGAGTCAACCTGGTAGTTGTGGAACACCTAGAAGATCACGTGTACGTATATGGTTCTTCAGTCTGTAGTTTGCTTTGTTTCACCTGCAGTAGTTACCAGTTAACTAAGCTTGGGTTCCTCTTAGAATCAAACTCTTCTTTTCTCATGTTAGTGATGACAGAGTTAACATTGAATCCTTTTGTCCCCGACCCTCACTTTGGACACCCTGGTACATTAAGAACGACAGGACATGGTGACAGCGGTCAACCGTCTCCAGCGCTCCACCCATGTCTCACCCTCTTAACTATTCATTATTGCTGAAACTCAAACGGTTCTCATCAACAGAAGAAACTACAGACATTACCCAGTCATGTGACCAGAGCCACGCCTCTCTCATTGGTCCACAGTCTGGATGTAGTGGCTGTACGTGACTCTGACTCTTCAGTTTTTTCTCTCTGGGTTCTTCTGCTGCCAGGGTACGTGACAGAAACACGTCTCCTTCAAAATCACAGAGTCCAAGGTTCGATTCCCAGAGGAACCACAGGCTTATTTATGTTAATAATTCCTGTTTATTTGTTGCCTGAGACGGACCTGTGGACGCTTGTCTCTGTCGTCTCCTCCTCTGACTTCCGCTCCTTAACTGTTGTGTTACTTCAATGCATCATGAAGAAGAAAAACTCTTAAATGGAGTTAAACTTCACTTTTATTGATGGCTGAAATCCAATAATCATAATAATCATAATAATAATACACCACGTTGTGTATTTACTCAACGACAGAAAGGTTTCTATTAAATATCCCAGTAATGACTCTAGTTATCAACCAGTGGTTCCCAGCCCTTTAGAGGCCACGGCCAAGTTACGATGCCAGACAGAAATGTCCATCCAAGCAGACAAACGTCCTGACTCAGAGTGAACCCTGAGCCTGTTTAGTTGAACACTAATGAAATACTTGTGTTTTCTGCTGCCACCTAGTGGATATATATTTAGATTTCAGTCCATTACTGTTATAGAATGATGAAAACAAATGATCTGCTTGAAGTAAAAGTCAAATTTCTGACCAGATTAGTGATTTTTGGATAAGAAATCGAGGTACGCCTGAGGTACCTCTAGAGGTACGGCACTAGAGGTACGGCCCTCTAGTGGTTGGGAATCACTGGACTAGAGTCTCACATCTTAAAACAATAAAGTCAAATGTAAAAAGCTACTAAGGTCAGTTCTGTAGAACACGAGGAACAGATGAAGGCAACATCAGCAGAAGAATTAAGTTGACTTGAGCACTAAAGGATTAGCTGGACACCAGACTGGACGCTTCTCCATCCACAGACCCAAAGTTCATCCAATCTGGTCTGGAGACGTTTTAATGTTAAAAGTTGAATTGAGTGACGATGATATAGAAAGTGTTGAATGTTTTCAGTTTGGAACATCAAGTCATCAAAGTGTTTCTGCCTTTAAACATGGTCCAGCCTCAATGTTCTCATGGTATTTGTTGTTATTTCAATCTATAAATTCAAAATTGAATGTAACTTTATTTGTCCTAATATTTTAGAAAAACAAGTCTTGCTGAAAAAAAAGTCTTTTAAACTTTTTAAGATTTTCGTTTCAAAATGTTTTTTTCTCAAAAATCTCAGCTGATTTTTTTTTTTTTTTTTTTTTTTTTTTTTTTAATTATCTGTTTTTTTTTTTTTTTTTTTTGATGAATCATCTGTATCTAAAGTTCCTGACGGCGTATTGAAAAATCCATTGGAGGTTTTTTTTTTTGCCTCAGTTTGATTGGTGATGGTTTTCAGTTCGTAGCCCTGACGGTGGTGAGTTTAAGGCCTCTACTTGTTAGGTTACAATTGATATTAGTGGAAAGAACCAACACCCATGGAACTGGAACTGGAACTGGAACTGGAACTGTCCAAAAAAAGAAAAAAGAGCAGACGCAGGGTCACATGCATCAGTCAAAGTCACTAAAGTCACAAAGTTTGTTGAAGCAGAGACGCGACACCGTCACCAACATCAACCTGCATTTCTATAGAATTCAAACTAAGTTTACTGATAACTGATCGATTACTGTAGTAGAGCTGAGGTCCAAACCACTGGTCCACAGACCAGGAACGAGCCATTACTTTACATTAGATGTTGGGCCATATTTCTTCTTCACAGGTGAGCAGTTCAACTCCCCTGTGATGATGACGACTATGAAGAGCTGTGTACTGAAGGTGAGGTAACCACAACAATTAAGGGATTTTTTTAACAGTCCATCGTTATGGAGTGACATCAACATTTAATCCAACTTCATGAAACTAATCTTCAACAACAACGTCACTGAGCAGACACCATGTAGGGAAGACACCACACATAGTCCTGTCCCCTGTGACCTCAGTCTAATGACTGACCTGAAGTTGTTCCTAATGGTTTGTTGCACTAACTGTTTATTGGGATTGAAATCATGGTGAAGGTGGACAAACTGGACAAAAACAAGACAATCCTGCTACACTTTGTCTCTGAACAGTCTTACACATGATTCTCAACCTGTGGCGCCCACACACCTGGTGGCCTCTGTGTCCCTAGAACATAGACGAGAAACGCAACAAAGCAACAGTTAAAACAACCAAAGCACAAAATACTGAGAACCTGGAAAAGCTACATTTTGGGCCTTGGTTCCACTGTGACCTGGTTCTGCTGCAGTGAGTCTTCATCAGTCATGGATTCTGCTGGTTAACTAGTTATCTGGGTTTTCTTCCTCCGTCCAACACTGAAGCTGTTGACGAGCGCCACCGTTTATCTATGTTGATGCTACATTCAAACTTCTACCAGTAGTTGTCGCCAAAATCAACCTCAGTGTCATTCCAGCCTGGTTTTCCTGAATGTGGATTCTCACTCACCACGGATGTTCTCCGTCCTATGGGTCACTGACTGAAAGGTTCTGTCTGTCTGTCTGTCTGTCTGTCTGTGTGAGAGAGTGAGACGGCCTCGCTCCTTAGTTTTGACCAGCGCTCAGTTATGGTTTAGTTTTTGGCACAAACGTAGGCGACAGAAGAAGAAATATTCCCTGGGTCAGAGATAAAGAAATGAATAAGATTCCTATCCATTCTATGTTATTTGACTTTACGTTAGTTCTTTTTTCAGAACATTTTTTTTAATTTATTTTGTTTGTTAACAACACCCTAAACTCCATGCTACTACAAATAATCAAAGTTTAAACTTTAAACTCTCCTGTTTTTAGGTCATTCTTATATATATATATATACATATATATATATATAAGATCATTATTTCAAATCTGAGTAAAAGTTTGTCTTTAAGAAACTGGACTAAAGACAGTGCAGTGCAGTTTTCTTCATTTTTTACTAAATGTAAAATCTTTTTATCTTTGTCTTTGCTCATCTGTCTAGTGAACTTCTGAAAAGTGCGTTGATTCAAGGTTGTCTGTCCTATTGCTTTTCCCTGTCGGCTCTAATATTTTACTCAATAAAATAATTAAATTTGATTGAAAAATACATGCTTTCAAAATGTTGCAGATAAAGTGTTAATGTTAGTTCAAATGAACGTCCGGTCTGTGTTTGTCTGTCAACGTTGGTCCTTTTCTTGATGTTTGGTCTTTGCTCCTCAGCTCATGCAGTGAGTGAGTTCACTAATTAAAATAACCATGCAGATAATTACAACTACAGTATTCAGTTCAACAACAGCGCCCTCTATTATCCCTTTTTTTTTCATTTTTTTTAAATGTATATATATATATATATATAAAAATAATCAGCCACACACCCAGGTTGGCTGATTCCAAAGCCATGGAGACGTCTCTTCTAGTTTGGCCTCAAAGTCAAAGAGGATTTTAATGAAGTATAAATGTCCCGTTTGTCTGATCATGATGTTCCCTTTGTTTCATCCTATTTTGGGCCTGAAGAACCCGGTCCAATGGACCATGAAGTTGGAAAGAACATTTCATGCTCCTCAGCTAATCAGCAGGTTCCTTCGTCCTCTGTGGATGTGAGCAATAGTTCCAAGAAGAAATGAAAGGAACCGTTGGTTTGTCTGTGTGTGGGCGCCTGAACGCTGCTGTCACATGACAGGAGCGCTCGCTTGTGTTCTTCATCGTTGGATCATTGAGGAGGAGACGGAGCAGACACTTGCTGACAGACAATAGTGCAGAGAAAAGGCTTTAAGGCTGCATTCACGCAGACAATGATGGAGGAGGCGGAGGACAAGGACAAGGACAAGGAGAAGGAGGAGTCTGACTCCCAAAATATACAGCCCCGCCCACAGATCACATGGTGCTGTTACAAACATGAGTCAAACAAATGGATCAATATTCATTTGAAAAGAAAAGTCTGGTGGAGTTGAACCTGAAACCCTCTGGACCCAAGTCTGTTTCCTCAGCCACTGAGCCACCACTGCCCCCTACCTGTGGCATTGAACGTGTACATCTATGTAGCTGTGGCTAATATGGATAGATGAACATCAGTTTGTCTCCCAATGAGCTGCAGCTTAGTTGAAGACAAACTGAAAGTTTTTTCCACTGAACCTGGGATTTCACTGGGAATGTTTCAGCCGACGTCCCATGATCGTCCAGCACCGTGACTGTCCTACTGTCCTCTGCTCGGCAGGACAACTGGGCAGACTGGATCTAATTCACAAAGACATTCACTGATTGGTTTCCTTGATTCTCGTAGATTTTTTCTCTTTGTTTTTAAATTGGTGAAAAGGAAAGGGTTCAGAGACGAAGTCCAGGACCAGCATCCGTTCACAGCTTGTCCATGTCCTTTCATGGACCTTCAAACGCCTTTTTAGTAGATCTTAAGACATATTAATGTATTTTTTTTCTTGCTGGTTTAAGTTTTAATGACTTCACTCTTGTCACTTCACTCTTCACTGAGGGCAGAGAACCAGACATCTTCTCAGCAGAGAACACAGAACTGAAATTGACTGAGGTGAGGTGTGATGGTGGAGAGAGGACGGCAACAAAAACAGGTCCAGACACTGAGCTCCAAACATTCTCCTCCATCAGGATCTCCTGTCTCCAGCCTCGGACCACCGTCTCACACCTTCTGAGAGTGTGAGACAGACTGGAACCATTGGACAACAGACCAGGACTTCTGGTAGTGTGAAAGTGAAGGTCCACGCGGTGAGTTGTGGTCCTGCTTCCATTCTCTTTTTTTCCTGAACGAATCTAAACATTTGTATAAATCTATGGCGATTGGCAACAACAGTCACACAAAGACATGTGCTTACCACGATCCCACTGTTCTACTCAGAGCCACCCACCCTGGCTGAGGTTGGACCTGCTCAGGTTCTCCTTGGAAGAAAACAGAAGATCCACCTGCGCCTCTGTGGAACAGCATCAACAGAGGGCAGAAGAACATCTCCTGGTGCAGGACTAGAAACATAGTAACGCAAAACCCGTCTCTTCCTTCCGTGAGTCTTAAGATCGCTCACAACACGGGCCGATGGTGCTCTCCAGCGACATCTGGGAGGAATGGCGGATGAGAGGTGCCATGGTTGGATCCACCATGGAGGAGGTAGGGAACAGCTTGTACCAGCCAATCACCATCGTGCTGAGGTCCAGTTCTTCCAGCAGGATCCGAGCTACGCCCATGAAACATTTGCGTTCCATCCGTCCGTAGTTGCCCCAAACGATCACCTGTAAAAGACCAGACATTGTCAACATCTGCAGCAGCAGCAGCAGCAGGGTCTCCTCAGGCTCTTCTTCTTCTTCTTCTTCTTCTTCTGAGCCAAATCAGGAAGTGACAAAATGAAGATGGATGATGGTTTTGATGGAGTTTGATGAAACTCAGAGGACGGTGACGACAGACAGAGGACAATTAGGAGGGAGGGGTTTTAGTGGCCAGTTACACAGTGGAAGATCAGTGAAGGAGCCACAGGCACAGACAGAAGGAAACATCTGACACATGCCAAGGTTAGGTGGAGGAGAGGAGACGGGAGGAGAAGTGAGGTGTCACGGCCTAGTAGGTCATGAGCCTCTCACCTGGAGGACCTTCCCCTGCGGACTCTCTGAGAAGACCAGGACCTGGTTGTAGAGAGGATCCAGACTCTTCCTCACTGACTTGGTCTTCTTCTTGGAAACACACGCGCCGTTTTCCAGGAGGTAAACTTTGATGTAGGCTGCTGTAAACACAACAAGGACAAAGGAGGACGAGCTGATGTCAGAACAGGGTAGGCACACACACACACACACACACACACACACACACACCACACACACACACACACACACCACACACACACACACACACACACACACCACACACTCACACACACCACACACTCACACACACACACACACACACCACACACTCACACACTCACACACTCACACACACCACACACTCACACACACCACACACACACACCACTGTTAATAGGAAACATTATGAAAACAAAGCTGTTGATGATGATGTTCTTCTCTTTCATCCACACTTTCTTTTCATCTTTGTCAATTTTCCTCTGATCTGTCGTTGACCTTTGTTCAAACTCATTGACCCTAATAATTAACCCTTTGTTGATATTAATGTTATTCATACCTTTGACATTCACTCATTCACTCATTCATTCATTCATTCATTCCTTTATTCCTTCTTCTACAACATGGTCCAGTGAGAAAGGAGCATCTCAGGTCGGAGGACTCTGGGAGAAGTCACAAGCGCCCCCTTGAGGACAGAGATGTTTTGACACCGCCCCTCTGTGAGGAGTTCTGTAGTGGACGCTCAGACTGACCAGGAGGACCCTTTGACCCAGGCTTCATGGTGAGTCCTCTGGCCTGGACGATCTCCACCTCCAGGCCTCCGTTTCTCTCCATCAGACCGATCTCTACGTCACCTTGATGGATGAGAAATGGACAAAATGAGATCAATCTTCCTGATGTGTGTTTCTGTTTTTACATTAATGCTCCATTGAGTGTCACCTGATGTGAGCAGAGGTCCAGCTGCTGCTGCAGCACCAACATGTGTAACTTTAATGTTTAGGAACCATCAGTACTTTATCCTAAATATCAGCATTTTTTTTTTGCACACGTCCGTTGTCATGGTGATGAACACAGCGTTACAGTCTCTCACCCATGGAGGTCGTGGCCAGAGTCTGTCGTCCAACAAACTGTGCAGGTCCCATCCCGTCCAGGAAGTCACTGAACTGGGTGTCAGATGCCAGACACATGCCGCTGTAGTTCAAACTGCAGAGAGAAGCAAAGGCTGCTGGGTAATGGGCCTGGAGAACAACTGAGGCGTCAGACAGTGGGTGATGATGATGATGATGATGATGAGGATGAATGTGGAAAATTCATGTCAGTCTCTGTCACTGCTGTTAAAGCCCAGGGTTCAACTCCTGGACAGGATCGAGTCCCAGTCACCACTGGGCAGCTGTCCGCTGCTCACACTGAACCACCGTACGCCACACGTCCGACTCCTGCAGCTCAGCTGCTTTGGATGAAAGTGTGAGAAAGGTTTGGTTTTCACCACATCAATGGTGAAGTGAGAATTAGTTGCACAACTGGGCCACAAACCTGGGCCACAAACCTGGGCCACAAACCTGGGCCACAAATCTGGGCCACAAACCTGGGCCACAAACCTGGACCTCTCTTTCAAACTACTGACTCCAGAATCCAACGTGTTTGTGGGTTTGAACCCAGTCGACTGGTTTTGATTTGTTTGCACACACAAAAGAATCCGTGTGCATCCATGGTCTGTTCAAGAAGGATTTGGGTGGTGGTCGTAGTGACTGCTGCCCCGACAAGGTAACTGAGAAGAAGGATGAGAAGATGGATGGAAGGTTGGAGTTTTTTTTCCTCTCCAGTTGAAGCAGTTTTCCTTCCAACTTGTCCTTTTTCCAGGAGATACCACAGCAAATCAACATTTTCCATTTCTCCATGTTCTCTGCATCTTCTAATCTAAATGAATGTGCAGTGGTGACTTGTTGGTTAGAACTGGACTTGAGTCTGGTTCAAGACCCCAGATGCCGTTCCTGACTCAACATTCACCATTTTTCCGGGTTTGGTTCCTGCCAGGAAAAACCCTGGCTGGTTTCATGGTCAAGGTGAATGGAAGAAGCAGAAATGTTCAACCCTCACTCACTTCCCCTCTGAGCCGAAGCTGTTCATGCTGTCCTCTATGGACTCGTGACTGGCCTGTCGCACGGTCCGACTGGGCATCTCCACGGCCAGGCCCGTCTCTGTGCTCCTCTGGATGCCGCCCTTCAGCTTCCGTCCTTCGGTGTCAACTGTAGAGGAAAACAGAGCGTTAGACGTCGCTGAACCCTGGGACCATTGGAAGGGAAAGAAACTCTTTGTTGTTGTTGTCATTGTGATGCAACGAAATGAGACGCTGGTCCACAGGTCTCCACTGCACCACCGCGCTGTGAATGTTTCTCCTGAATACAGTAATGCTCCACCCACAGGCCTGTATTCACTGGTGTCAACAACACAATTAAAACAGATTTTCTTTTTCATCAGATCAGTTGTCGTTTCACTCCAGAGCAGGACGTGATCTGGGCTCGTGTCTTAGCTCATCTGTTCCTACAGATGAAGGACGAAGGACGAATGCAGCGGTCAGGATTTACCTGAACTGGGTCAAGCACAGAAACACTCATTAGATTGATGCACAGACTGACCTTCCTGGAGCTGCAAGGTGTCCTCTGTGTCTGTGTGTGTGTCCTCTGTGTCTGTGTGTGTGTGTGTGTTTGTTATACATTGTGTTTTCTTAGAAAATGAAAATTGCTCTTGGGACACGATTCCCAATAGCCATATATTTGTACTAGTTTAGCCGAGGGACAAACCATGTCAATACCAGGTGCTCACAGGACCATAAAACCAGGACTGGAGTGAGTTTGAGGGGGGAGTGGGGAGTAGGGGGTGGGTGGGTTATTGATGTAGTGGAATTGATCTGCTTCTACCTCAACAACTCTCTTTCTCAGATGCTCACACTGGTCACATCACCGTTTACTCTAGTTGTTCTTTCTGTAACGTCCCCTTCAGGAAGTCAAAACGTACTTTTGTCTCCACGTCCAACACAAACACTGTTTTGTACCAGTGTCTACTTTAATTGAAAAATAATCAGATCAATACATTAAATCAATGTTTCTGCTCAATAACATCACAATCACAGTTCCTTTAATGAGCCTTTAAACTGCTGTGTTGAACAGGAAGGGTCTTAGAGCAGATCCCTGGGGTCCACCAGCCCACCCTCAGTCAGCACCAAAGCTCAGTCATGGCAGCAGCTGAAAATCCATTGGGCTCCAGGTGAACAGACTCGGCTGCTGAGCTGCTCTGTTTGTTCACTGTTGTTGAGTCAGCAGTGAAAGAGCGAGTGAGGGCGGGGCTCAGAGGGGGCGGGGGTTATTTTGTCTCCTCTGTCACTGATGTAGGTAAAAGTAACAATAATCAAATAATGACATCATTATTTTCTGCTGTGGTTGTTGTTGTTATTGTGAGCAGCAGCTCAACCATCAGTGTCTGACGGCAGGAAAAGGTTGAGGCATTAAAGTTGCTAAAGTGTTGCTGCAGACGAGAGTCAGAAAATCTTTTTCTTTGTCACATGGTCCAGGTCTGTGTCCTGTCACATGGTCCTGGTAAGAAGAACAAATCGATCTACATGCCAGTGTGTCCATGGACAACAGTAATTATTATCCTTTTAGCTCATATGTGTCAAACTCAAGGCCCCACCCACAAAATCCTTCGGTGTGGACCGCTGATGTCCAAACTAACCACAGAACAGTATGGGACATCATGAGAGCACTAAGATTTCTGGGAAATATTCTAGTCATTAGTATAAAGTAGTAGTAAAACTGTGTTTAGAACCAGATCAATATTTGAGTTGATTAACTTCAGGGATCAGTAACAGATTCAACAGGTCCATCAGTGTCAGCACCTGTTTGAACCCGTTGTCATGGTGAAGGGGAGGAGACTGTGAGCACCTGTCAGAGCCGAGCCTGTTAATTGGCCGTGGCATTTACAATGAAGTCAGGCTGCTGTTCATGATGTAACGGGGTCGCCGAGGACACTTTGTCTGCACAGGCTGGACATGACAAGTTGACTTCCTGCTGTCAGTCCGTCAGTGGACAGTCAGTGGACAGTCTGTCATCACAGTCAGTCCTGCCGTCTGGGCCTCCTTCACTCTTTCTTCCTGTCGTGGTCTGTGTTGATTAACGTAACTATCCCAGTTAGCGACAGAGTCGATACTTTTCGTCCTGGGCTCTGAACTAAAATAATATTTTCATTTAGAAACATTACCAGATTCTTTCTTCTGTCTCCTCCCTTCTTCTCAAGATGCTCGTTACAAACCTTAGTTCCAAAAAACAAACTTTTTACTTGGTTCAATGCCCCTGCCTTAAACCCTGGCACAGCTCCGTCCTAGATGTTCCTCAACATCAGTATTCCTGTTGCCTCAGAGTCAAAGTCAAATGATGTTGTTGCCTTTCTTAATTGCTTCCAACAAAATGCTGATGAAATCTGAAATCACAGCAACACAGTTGACTTGGCAACATTGGAAACATGAAACAAACATCTGCACCTGCAGCAACTGTTTACGTCTGCAAAACCAACAGAGCTGAGGAACAGGACACGGTGCAGCTGGACCTTCTGGACCCAGATACAGTATATATTTGGTCCAGACGTGGACTCATGTGCTGGATGTTCACATCGGGCTTTGATTAGAACTGGATTTGAGCTTGTTGTTCTAATGAGGTTGTCAGGAATTGAAGGATGAAAGTGGAAAAAGCTAAGACCTCATTTGAAGACCTGCACAGAACCTGGTGGCTCCATGTCCAGGACCAGTATTCTATGACTGGAAGAGAGACTTGTTGTATTGGTGTTGAAGAATGAAATCCTTATTCTGACCCTGTTGGTGATGCGTTCAGGTGCAGTAGTTCCTGCAGCTCACAATGACAAACGGTGCTGAAGCAGCAGCTGCTTCTCCTGCATCAGACTTAAACAAACTGAACAACACCTTCACTTCTGCTCAGGATAACAAATGAGCTCCTCCACCTCCTCCTCCCTGTTCTCCTCCTCCTCCTCTTCATCCTCCCTGCAGAATAGACCTCCTTTCCTGGCAGTCCATTTTTTACTTCTGACTTTTCTGGGTCGTCTCCTCGGCTCAGAAGCTCACAGGAGACCTTTTCTCCCCTCGTTCTCCTCGGTAACTCATTTTCTTTGACACATACATCTTTCTGACTCATTTTCCACCCTATGCTTTCTTGCCATTGTATTCACAATGTTCCAGCAGATGGAAATGTTTTACGCTTATTTAAATAAAAAAGCAGTGTTCTACAGTGAAGTTAACTTGGAGGTCTATTTTTGAACAGCGTCCGCGGCTCGATGTGATTTGACAGAATGAAAACAGAGGAAGGAAAAAAAAAAAAGGTGCAGAAGAACAAAGGGACAAATGACTGTTGAGGTCAATGAGAAAAAAAACGGTGGAAAAAGAAAAAGAAGCCAAACGTTAGAGCAGCAGAGTTTGACTATTTTCTCATTACCTTTCTCATCTTTTTGCCTTTTACTCTTCTCTTCTCTTCTCTTCTTACCTACGTCTTACCTTCCATGTATGTGATCCTTGGCTGATGCTGCTCCTCTCTGCTCCTCTCTCTGTTTCTCCTCATTAACCTCTGTTTCTGGCTGCAGACTTCCTTCTTTCCTTCCTTCCTTCTGTCCTTCCTTCCCTTCACTTTCTCTCTCTCTCTCTCTCTCTCTCTGTTATCTAGTTCACAGAAGATGAATGTTCTGGTTCCTCCCACAATGAGTGACATCTCATTACCTTTTTTTCTTCCTCAAACTAACAGACTCGTCCGTCTCAGGTGTAATCACCCTGATGTCCCCACACAGCTGTGAGTCTTCAGCTGAGGAACCAAAGGCTGCAGGAGTCTGAAGGGACATGAAGTGGGGTAGGATTTATGTCTTCTCTCTTCTTCTGATTGTCCCCAGACTTGGTTTTAACATCCCTTAAACACCTCCCAACTTGAACCTCCTTTAATGGTCAGTGATATTAACGCGGTGCCTGACGGTGTGGGACCTTCTCAACGACAGGTTGTTCAGTGACTACGACGTGTGACTTTGGCTCCATTATTCAGTCGTGCTGTGATCGGTGCTCAGGCCTGACAACTCCAGCTGTGTGGTCAACAAGGGGTTAAGTCAGAAAATTGTCTCCTCACAACTGATCATCTCAAAGTCAAACACACATATATATATACATACATATATATAAATATACAGAAGGCAAGTGAACCTGTAGACGTATTAGCTTTGAATCACAAACCACAACCTGCTGCTCTGCTCTGATGACCTCACACTACTGTCCAGTAGGGGGCGCACAAATAGGTTCACAGCTTTCTGTGTGCGACTGAGTTGTGTTGTGTTGTGTTGTGTTGTGTTGTCCATCAACCATCAACCATCCAACCAAACACCAACCATCCATCAACCATCAACCATCCAACCAAACACCAACCATCCAACCATCCAACCAAACACCAACCAACCATCAACCATCCAACCAACCATCCAACCAACCATCAACCATCCATCAACCATCAACCATCCAACCAAACACCAACCATCCAACCATCCAACCAAACACCAACCAACCATCAACCATCCAACCAACCATCCAACCAACCATCAACCAACCAACCAACCATCCAACCATCAACCAACCATCAACCATCAACCATCCACCCATCTAACAATCATAAAACCATACATTTAACCTTTAACCATCCACCCATCAAACATCTAACCACCAACCAACACTCTTCCAACCAACCATCGAACATCCAACATCAACCATACATTCAACCACCATCAGGTGTAGATGACAACTTCTACATTTCTCCACTCAGTCAAACTACCAAAATAAGAGTCATGTCTGGTTGTTGTTGTTGTTGTTGTTGTTGTTGTTGTTGTTCAGCCTGTAGTCAATCATCTGGACTGTTGAAGGACTTGGACTCTACTGGTGTCTAAACTCTTCATCTCTTCTTCTTTGACGGATCTTTGGTTCTTGACGAACAGAAGAGAAACTTTGTTGCTTTTACACAAGACAGAACAGAAAAGTGAACCCACCAGGAGCCTTTTTCCCACTGAGAATCGAGGAAAAACACTTCCCATCATCTTCCATGGTAGGACCACAGTAAAGATCTCTGCTGACTATCATTCCAATACAGGACTCTGCATTGGTAAAATTGAAAGTTGAAATAAAATAAAACAAAGAATATTTCCATTACAGGTGTCAAACCTCAGGCCCGGGGTCCAAATCCGGCCCACACTGAACTCATATATGAACCCTGTTGACCACCAGTATATGAAACCTAGTTTAACAATGAACGCATGAAGTTATAGGACATGTTGTTAGAAGAATGGTCCTAGAGATGAAGAGATGATGAAATGTATTAAAAATATACTTTAAATGAAGTGTAGAGGCTACAGATAAATGCTGCTGAAGTGGATTTTCATTGAATTTAATTTGATTATTTTTAACCCACTGCAAATGTGACTTTGATGCTGTTTTTGTGTCAAATGTGTTGTTTTTTTACATTTCAATGTAAAAACTGTAACCAGTCACCTGTACAGCATCAACATCCAGAACCTTCCTCTTCCTCTTCCTCACGGTGGAGCTGACGGTGCTGTTTGGATTCATAACAATTGGTTCACTTCTCTGTTTGGTTCCATAAATATTCACTTGGCAGCAAACAAATCAAGACTCACGGCTTCATGGACCATGTGACCAGAGTCTGAGATCCACGAGCTTCAAACTTAAATGTTTACAATCTGAGGGCAACGAGACGGTTCAGAGACACTCAGAGACACTCAGAGACACTCAGAGACACTTAATGTGTAATTACATGTTAGTGCCGTTAAACTCTAGTTATGGAACATGAGTTTCTTAAGAAACATAGCATAGACGTGCTTTACAAAATGCTTTGTTAGCTCCCGTGGGCCATACAAAATGAGCAGGTGGGCCGCATTTGGCCCCCGGGCCTTGAGTTTGACACAGGGTCTAAAGTGTCTGGAATCTGATTGTATAAAGGTCAGAGTTATTGTCAACCAACATGAGTGGAATGACTTGAAGCAGCAAAGAGCTTCTCTGACTTTATTTGACATCTTAATGTAGTGACTTCCGTCCAATTCCAAAATTGCTGACGTTGTGTTTCCCACTGAGTTGATTCATCTATTAATTAGTTAATGTTTCTGCTCTAAATCATGTTGCCAACGTTCAGGGCGGCTCACTTCAACAACATCTTCATCTGAATGCTTTATATTCAGACACGGTTTGGGACTGGACGTCCAGTATTCTATGTATGTCCACTTACCACCATCGTCCTCATCGAAGGAGTTCATGCAGGGGAAGTAAATGGCCAAGGCCTCGAACGACGCCGACAGACTGATGCGACTCTGCGATCGCTCCATGTACAGGCCCGGGGTCGGGGCCGGGTCGGCCGGCTTGGCCAAGCGTGTCTGGGCATTCTTCACGCGGAGTACGGCTCGCGGCGTCTTGGACGGCTGTCAACTGCCCCTCACGGCAGATCCACTTTAACCCGGAAAGACCAAACCTGTAAGATCCCCCAGAGGGACAGGCACCGAGGTCCGGAGCAGAAACACAGTTGACGCTGAAGAGAGACGTTGATCTGTGGATCTTCTAGGTCCGAGGTCGTCCTGGATCACTCAGTCCTCCTGTGACATGACATCTTCCTGCACCAGAGCATCTTCTTCACATTCCTGTTTGGCCTCAGACAGACGGCGCTCTTGTCCTCAGAAGTCCAGGAGATTTGTCCTGGCGAACTCTCCTGTGTCTCTACACCAGTAAAACCTTGTTGTCTCCCATCAGCTGCAGGTAACGTCTTCACCTTTCATACGTTCATCCCTAAAATGCTGTGTTTTCTTCCGATCCCTGTGAAGGAGAGAAATGGGAGGAGACACTGGTGGCAGAGGTGATGCTGTGCAGGTCTCGTCTCCAGACCAAGTCAACGCTTCTCATTTCCGTTTCCCCGTCCTGTGACACAGCAGTAGCGTGGAGGGTTGTCAGCTGCTGGAGCCGATGCAAAATCTGTTTCCTCTCAGATGGAGCTTGGACCAACCTGGGAGGACAATCTGTTGCTCCAGTTTCGCCTCTGACTGATTCTGCTGCTGAACACCTTCTCAGTGCAACGATGATGATGATGTCAGCTCTCTCTCCTCTCCTTGGTCTCTGTTGCTGCGCCGGTGCTCGACTGACTGTCTGCTCCTGAGACGGGGAAGGACGGAGGGAGCGAGAGATGATGAGAGACTGAGAGGGAGGGAGGGAGGGACGGAGGAAGGGAGGAAGGGGGAGAGGTTGCACTGTTTAATGCTTCTGTCTGGACTCATTCACTGAGCGTGGAGAGGGAGAGTCTGACCAATCACGGCGTGTTTATGAGTGAGTATGGGTGTGGCTTGGAGAAAACCAAGGCTGGAGACAAGTTTGCAATTTGTCTTTTTGTCCCTCCCTCCGCAGCAGACAATCAGACAAACATCCATCCATCCATCCATCCATCCATCCATCCATCCATCCGTCCTCTTCCTCATGACCAGTTTGTGGGAGCAGCAGTCTCCACCCAGAATACAACTGCACCACACCAGCCCCTCATGAACGTTGCTCCAGGTGATGAGTCCACTGGAAGGAGTCAACCACATTGACTCTGGGCTAAAGCAAGTGCCTGAATTATATATATATATATATATTATTATCATTATTATGATGATGATGATGATGATGATGATGATGATGATGTTGGCTCCTATTGAACCAAACTGTGGTGGGACTTTTTTAAAGGAAATGTATTTTTCCTGTGTTTGTGTCTGTGTGAAGCCACAGCAGCTTTTGAATTGGAAAAAAAAAAGATATTTATATATTTATATAAAATCTCATGATCATATTTGAGACTGATATATATTAAGCGTCTCTGACAACTTGACGTGAATGGGTTGATAACATCTGTGTGTGTAGATGTCAAACCTCATGGGAGCAGGTCAGTCCTCCATGATGGGAATAAACAACTGGGCGTAAGGAGAAAACTAGTTGTTGATGTTCTGACCTGGAAAGACTGAACCAGACAGAGAACTTCATCACTGACCCACATTGAGGTACTGTGTGTTCCACGAGGAACACCTCTCTGAGAGGTTTCTTTGACTCCTCTGGACTTGAGTCTGGACCTGAGTCCATTCACCCATTCATTCTCCGGTCGTTATGCAGTCTCTGTCCTTGTGTGGGCGCTGCTGAGTCTTGTGTGGCCAGTGAAGTGCACTGCTATGGTGTTGACAAGTACCTACTGTGAGCATGCTGTCCAAGTGCTCCGTACCACAGGAGCGCTGACCTTTTCTCTCTCTGCCTCCATCTGCTCCACTTGCTGCCCATCTGTCCTTCTTCTCCATCTTTGGTCCTCCTCAAATATTTGGAGACCAAATGAGGAGCAGAATCACATTGTGCTTGTCTCCTCAGTAGTAGTCCACATAGTGATCTGGTCCACCACACTGGGTGGAATCAAACCAGGCGCCCATCTGGGACTGAATTAGTCTCCACCACAATCACCCAAATCACACTGCTCCACACTGTCGGGCTTCCTGTGGTCAGGGCAGCACAGTGGCCTCATGGACCTGAGTCCTCGTCCCCCAGTCCCCAGTGGCAGCCAGGAATAAAGAGGAACAGGATGCAGTGACTGAAGAGTTTTTTGGGGAAACAGAGATGGAGGAAAACCTGATGGATCTACAAGAGTACCATCAGTAATTCCACTGGATGAAGAAACCTGGAGTTTGAGTCACTTCCACAAAACTGTTGTTAAGTCAATGTAAATGGACCGACCAATCATCCATCAGCACAGACCTGGACAATCCCGCGGACTAGAATCAGTCCAATGGGGTTTGGCCTTTTATGCAAGACTTTGTCATGAAATCCTACTTCACAGAAACACCATCTACTCCTAACCTGGAGTCGAGATATTTGCCCACGTTTGAATCAGTATCTGGTCCCTGAATGCACCATAACAACTGAGTCTGTGCTGAACCAAAGCCAAGAATGAAGCTAAAATGACAACATGAGCTTTGGGACAGTCCTGTGATGGTGGAGAAGAAACTACATCAGTGAAGATGTGAAATGAGTTTTTTTATTTAAGAATGTCTTCAACGCTGGTTCTATTTGTTAGATGTTCTTTTTGGGGATGAGATCCTTTGTCTTTCTGGTAGAACACACACAGTGGAGGCTGAGTGCAGATCTTTACCTCTGGCTGTTCAGCCTTCTGTCTCTGCTGGATGAACCCCAGAGACACAGCAAGACTGATGGACTGACGTCAGCGTGTTTGTCTTCATGACCTTTGGTTTGATGGAGTCCAATCTATTCAGGAGCAGATGTCATTAGACTAATTAAAGTGTTTTCCTGCTGATGGAGAACCTCGAAGACTGGGCATCATCATCATCATCAGGTTGGATTTATATTTATATTTAACAGTTAATTAAAGTTACATTAAACATGAAGAAAACCGTATCTAAAGGCCCAGGTGGTGGCAGTGTTGAGGAGATCCATCTGTGTTCAGACGACTGGAGAACAACACTGTGACTGAGTGTGAGGGTCTTTGAAGGGTCTGAAAGGTAAACTAGTGCTTCTCAGTTATATGTCTCTCAAGCGCCCTCTTGGGGACAAATGTTTTATTACGCCCTGCATGCTCTTCTACTTTCAACCCCAGGAATTGAAGTACTATTGAGACTTTAATCATACAGTATCTGTATGATCCTTTGTATGAAATACTGCCACCTAGTGAGTGGAAGCTTGTTGGAGTGAGGGCTGGGTTTAGGTGGTGTTAGCGTACAGTTAGTGACGTCGAAGTACGAAGTATCGTAACATTTCTTAGCAGCGAAATGTTACCTACTGTCACATTCACTCATATTTAAATATGAAAAAATGGACAGTGAATCCAGATGTTTGGTAACGAAGAGGAAACGTGGTGTTGAGAAGGAAACAGTTACAAACCACAAGGGAAGAAGCTACGAAGCTACGAACACAGGTAACGATGTTCATCCTGAAAGACAAATCAATGTCACCTCTGTGTGGACACGCCCACCAGGACAGACAGCTGTGAGGGTCACGTGATGCTGCTGCTGCTGCTGCTGCTGCTGCTGCTGCTGCTGCTCGCTCTGTCACACACACACACACACACACGCAGCAGGGCTATGACTTCACCAATGAGAATTGATAAATAAATGGTAGATGTGATGACGACACTGACGTTCTAGGGGGCGATGATGAGGTGAAGACAATATGGTGATAATGATGCAGTGAGTGGTGAAAATACCTGGAGGATAAAATCAGCTGAACTACAATTAGACCCAAAAACACTGGTACAGAGACCAGAGGTAATATGAGGTTAATATAAGAGTCCTGGTACAGAGACCACAGGCCAGAGGTCGACTGAGGAGCAAACAGAAGAACTTGGATTCCACTCCACTCCAAGGATCATTTATGATGATAATTCACAGTCTGTTCCACTTTCATTATTGTTGTTCTTTCTATCAACTCATCCTGGAATTTCATTTCCCAGTTGGACTCACACTGCCAGGAGGGTTAGGGTTCGATTGCATGACATGTCACCTACAGGTTGCAGCTGTTGCAGCGCGTGTAGACTTTCCAAAAGTAATCAGTGTCTGAAGGATTAGTTCTCCTCACCACACAAACACACAGACACACAACCAGGCTGCAGATTGATAACCAATCACACACAGGGGGAGGGTCCCCGGGGACCCCTGCTCCAATACTTCACTCCGTGACATCACACCTCCTCCTCCACCTGCATCTGTGTGTGTGTGTGTGTGTGTGTGTGTGTAGCTAATGACTTGTGTGTAGATGAGCCTGCACCAAGGTGTAGCAGAGAACAGAGTAGGTCTAAGGTGTAGAAGGAGAAGGAAGGTTCAGACAAACAGGGCAGCAGAGGAAATGATGGTTTTACTACAGTGTCCAACCACAGCAGTGGACATGGACTGAACTGGATCTGTTTGAAACATGTGACCAGATCCGGTCCCATTAGTTGTTTTGACTGAATCAGTAACTGGACCAGAACAGTGTCCACCGTGTTGATCTGGAGCAGGTTACTATAGTGTGTGAGTGTTCCCACAGTGGAGAAGATAATGAACAGCGTGTGTTTCCTAATATATACATTATATTTATACATTCACTGAAAATGTAACAACGTGTCTTACATTATAATACAGTTGTGGAGGTGAGACGGTGGTTTGACCTGTGTTGATCCAGCTGGGTGGTGCCACGGTGATGGATGGCTGTGTGTTCAGTTGGTGGAGGTGGTGGAGTCGACTCCAACTACTGTTCACTGTTAGAGTGGTGTCGGGTGCAGACGTATCAAAGTTTTAGATGGAAACACAACGTTCAGTCCCATCTTTGCTGTTAAACATTATATATGTTGTTTTGTAGCCTTGGTTACTGGACAGGGACAAACACAGCAGTCAGGTTGGTGTCCTACTGGCTCTCCTGTCTGTCCCCCTGTGGACGAGTGGTCACCTGTGTTTAATAAAACAGGTCAAAAACATTAAGAAATATAGTTGAGAAATGGAACGTCTCTCATTTCTTCCATTTCTCCAACGTTTAAAGCAGGACCTTCTTGATCTTCTAACAATGACCACGAGACTAAACTCACCAAGGACACACTGTTATAGTAGAGTAGAGACACAGCCACCCCTGCTGGACACTGAGGTCCATATCTGTCCATCTGTCTGTGTCTCCTCTCCTGTTCTTGTAATGACTCTGTGTTCTGTACTGCAGGTACAGCAGGTTCTGTTGGGGCCAGGAGAACATACTCACTTGTGAAGGACGCAGATCTCTGCACCACAGTGTCACATGTTCAGGTCTCGGTGTTATTGTGAGTACGTCCATTAAGTCAATGCCTCCCCTTGGTCCAAATGCAATAATGTTGGACTCTGGACACGACCAGACCAGACCAGACCAGATCAGACCAGACCAGAGGTCATTTAGTCTTTTTCCAGAACTAACAAGCATCAATGATATGGACCTGGACTATGGAACAGTTGGATTTCTTGATACTAACCACAGCAGGACTCGTCTGATCAATGACAGGAGTGGACGGGTCAATAATGCTGCTGGAACCAGACTGATGGGACTGTCTGTTTTACCCACTGTCCACAAGGCTCCAGACATTTAATTAAAAAAAACTCAAATAATGAAATGAAGCCAGAAATCTATATGAATGAAATGTTTTTAAACAGTTTTAAAACTCTAAATACAGAAAATTGAAATCAAATATAATATACGTTTATAACCATCTCTCTGATTTTAGAAAAAAACAACCACCCAACCATCCATCTCCATCTCCATCTCCATCTCCATCACATTATTCACAATCAGGTCATGGGTGCAGCAGTCTCCAAGCCCGCTATCCAAATCCCACTGAGCCACACCAGCTCATTATAAACCTTCGTGCAAGTGATGAGTCCACTGGAGGGCGCACTAGAGTTAGGTCCACTAGAGTTCAACCCTGGTGTTCTACACCCATGAGAGAGGCATTGACTCTGGGCCAACCTAGGCTCCTGGGTTTGATTCCCACTGAGACCACAAGCTCCATGAAGTTCATCATCACGTTCACTGACACACGTACAGCTGTGATTTTATTGAATATGTTTTTATGCCTTTATGTCTGTAGCACTTTGAGATCCCAGGGATGGAAAGTGCATCATAAATGAAATGTATTATTATCATTATTATTATTATTATTGTTATTATTATAAGTCACTTTAGATAAAAGAGCATCAACTGAATGCAGTAGAAACACACAGTGTCTTCAGAGCTGACGAGGCTCAGGCTCATCAGAGGTAACAACGACCCCAAAGAATTATGGGATGTGACGTGTGGGTGCGACACATGTGATGGCAGCATCCTGTGACGTAGAATTTTGAAACAGCACATAAATCTGCAGGATTTACATTCCCTTCCTATATAAATACACACACACACACACACAGTGTGTATGGACTCCGAGCCAGCTGTAGGGTCCAGGTCCAAGTCCTGGTCCAGATCCAGTGCGTGTGGTGCAGGAGGTGTAGCCGATGACTGATTATCCCTGGGAGCTCTCACCGGCTCTGATGATGTTCACTGCATGTGTGACTGATGGTACCGAGGACAACCAAACACCCCAGTGACACATCGTCATGACAACAGCTTTGTCATCACGTTTCTGCATCCATTCGACTTCTGACATTGACGTCGGTGGCGTTGTGTTTGTCACAGCTCCACCTTCATGGTGGAGCTTGAAAATACATCAAAAATCACTTTCAAGAAAACTTCTGATGAATCTTCAGACGAGGAAGTGTCTCGGTTTTTAAGAGACTTTGTGATGTAGCCCAGACCTTCTCTGTCTCCATGGAAGATCCCAGGATTATTACAGCAGAGTTTGGTCTAAAAAGACATTTTTTATTTTAAATATTCTGTATATACTCATGTATAGTTGACCGTCTCCACTCTTTGGACATCAGACAAAGCACCATGTGCTGCAGTGATGAAGCCGTGATCTTTCTTCCCTCTGCAGAATCAGCTGATGAAGTTACAGACGCTTGGATTTGCACCATCACTGATCCAGTGTCTGGAGTGATGCAGTCATTTCTCTAGAACATTCCAGCCTAGTTTGGAGAGAAGTGGGACAGTCAGCTGGTACAGACACAAGAACTAGAACTTGGACTATTTTCAGGTTATCAGGTTATCTTCATCCTGTCACTTGTCTTTGATTTCCAGTTCTTTGGAGCAGCTCTAATACTTGTTGTTGGTCTTTTTTTTCCTAGTTAGAGGATTCACACAGATATGACACAAATTATTGTCAAGTATTTTACACATAAAATTGTAACTTTTGTTCCTGTATCTAAGGAACAGCTGTTTCTGTTGGTCAGGTGTTTATTGGACGTGAGTAAAAAGTATTGCAGCAGGTCAAGATATGGCTTCAGCCTGTTGACAGTAGATCTACGATGGAGACCAGACCAATCACAGGTGTATTGATTCATCAGTGTGAGTGTGTTCTGTGTTGTGGTATCACTCACTCCTGCAGAGGGAGACGTGGAGTCTGTTTGATTTGTTGAACTCAGATTCACAAAAGAAATTTGTTTTATTGACATTTGTCTCTTTCTTTTTACATCATAATATAGAAAAGATAATGATGGATATAAACTGGGGTTGGTTTTATTGTTTCATTTCTTTGCATCATAACATCTTTTATTTTAATCAACATGGTTTTTAGAAGAATCAACACACACCACCATGACACCACAGCAGCAGCAGCAGCAGTGGCAGCAGCAGCAGCAGCAGCAGCAGTGGCAGCAGCAGCAGCAGCAGCAGCAGCAGCAGCCCTGGCAGCAGCAGCAGCAGCAGCAGCAGCAGTTGCAGCAGCAGCAGCAGCAGCAGCAGCAGCAGCAGCCCTGGCAGCAGCAGCAGTGTCAGCCTCCTGTGAGTGCTCTAATATCCTGTCCTGTTTTCCACACGGCCAGTCCCAAAATAAACCAAAACCTGCTGCTGGTTTGACTCAGCGCTCAGTGATGAAAAGCAGGAGACTGCAAAGAAATGCAAACGTGACACCGTCCTGCCGTCATAGATGGAACACATTTCCCTGCATGCACAATAAAAACACAAAGCTAGATGTTTAGTATCTAGTGGAAGAGTGGCTGCATGGATGTTACACTGAACCACAGAGAACCATAAAGAATCCTCGCTGACAGCCCTGAGGTGAAGGGAGTTGTCTGAGAAAAACACTCTCTGGAAATTGGTTTTAAAGCCTCGGCAGCAGCAGCAGCAGCAGCAGCAGCAGCATCTGAGACACAGCAGGAAATGCACTGTTCCCCTGTTCTCCATACTCTATAAATAACTGCTGCTCCTGTTAATCTGAGGAAGCAGGCAGAAGCCACAGGAGTGGAGGGGGTTCAAAGACTGTGTGTTGACTCAGGCTGTAATGTGGAGGAGCGTCATAGCAAGTCATGTTGTGAGATGGATGGAAGTGTGTGTTTGACCTGTGAGAAGATGAACAGATGATTAGAGTCTGGTTCAAGGTTAGTAGAACAGAAGCTTCTTTCCTCTCAGATGCTGCAGAGAATTTCTGCTTCCTCTGGAGTTCTTCTGCTCACTCACTTCCTGGGATTAACTACAGCTGATGTCCATCTAGAGTTTGCTCATGTGCTGCTGAAGCCTCTTCTTCTCTGACGCCTGAAGCCTGACCTGAAGTTGAACTCCATTCAATGACTCCATGCTTAGTGTTGAGATGGCACTTGACGTGGGAGGGGCTTTGTGACAGAGGAAAACATTTGCAAATGTGTATCAGTCGTCCACACCATCAGTCGTCCACTGACTTGTATCGTGAAGTGTACACAGGTAACCAAAAAGGCTTTAGTTGTCAGCAATGTTGATGTTGAAGGAACTCTAGTAGTTCTACTACTCTAGACCACGGGTAACTTGTACACAGGTAACTTTCAACAGCTGGTTTTCACCTCACGACCTTACCATCACAATCCATGTTTGAAATCCTGCATATATATATATATATATATATATATATATATATATATATATATATATATATATATGTATCATATGTACATATATATATATATATGTACATATGAAGGGACCTTTTCACTGAACATTTTTCCAGATTACTAACTCGATCATTCATTCACTTGGATTAGTCACTGATACAACGGGGTGAGAAACACTGACCCCTACTGGCGATTAGCGGTCCTTCTTTCCAGTGAGATTGTCATTTCTTTTTGATGCAAAATTTCCAAGTCGTGTTAGCTGGGATTCGACTTTGGGCTGAGCTCATAGGATGGAGAAGCAGGAATCAATCCAGTGATGCAGCAGTGATGGTCCTGGCAGAAGATAAAGACTCTCTCCAGGTTCTGTCCAGGTTTAATCCAGTTGATTAAACCTCTGTCACATTGATGAGAGACTGAGCTGCTGACCATCCCACTGTCTTTTTGTCATGACAGCTGTGGAATGGACACTCACTTCCCTCTCTTCCACACTCTTCTCTCCAGCTTTGTCCCCACTCAGCCCCTCACCCTGCAGCTTCCAGACTCCACCCTGACCCTGATGAGTCACTGGAGCCACTTATCCTGACCTTTCAAAGGGTTTGATCTATTGACGATGAACATTGAAGGGACTTGATGAGATTGACACTTCAAACATTCTCTGCCTCCATTGTTCTTCTCTTAACCTGGTTAAGAAGCTGATGGTTCCTCAGTGTTGGATCAATCCTTCATTCAGCACAAACAGTTGAACTGGTTGTGATTTAATGTTGTCTCAAATGTCCACCACAGACATATGGACTTTTCTCCCTGCTGCCAAGTGAATGTTGTCAAACAAATGTCCTTCTTCTCTTTAAAAAAAACTGTGACCAGCAGACACAGAGTTACCAGCAACAACAAAACATTAACATTAAAAGACCAATGTTCTTTTTTTTTTTTTTCAGAAAAACAAACTTCACAGTCTGAGGTGCAGCACTCTCCACCACTGCAACCCAAATTACTCTGCTCCAGCCTGTCAGTTCTGTGGTTCTGGACGGCGCTGTGTTCTTCATTATCTCTGCTCCCTCCAATCGTTTGTTCTTTCTGTTTTGTTGCTGCTGTCGTTCAATTCCTATCATGTTCAAACATCCAGAGAACTTGACAGGACTGATCTGAAGTCAATTGATTTTGCAGGTTCTTGTCAGTCGTGTATGTTTGTGCAAATCTGTGAAAACACAAATTATGGACAACATATAACTTTTATAGCTTTTTGTTTAGACACAACACTGTTGTTTTGGTTGTATTTTATTCTGTAGAACTGGGTCTGATCATCAACATCATCTGAATCATCATCATCTATTACTTTTATTTTGACCCAAAATATATCCATATATTGTAATGATAGGACACATTTTAATAACTTACTGTAGGTAATAAAATAATCCGATTGAAATTGAACTTCACTTTCAACCTACGGTCTTTTTTGCCCTCTAGTGGTGATTGGAGGAATACACAATGGCGAGGCAAAAAGGCATTCTAAATTAAATTAAAGATTCTGGTCCAGAGTCAGTATAGTTCTTGTAGTGGTGGGAATAGATTGAGCAGAGCAGTTCAGTTCATCACAAACTGAACAGCAGGATTTGAACCTGCAACCATGTGGTGGCAGACCTGGTCCTTTCACTACTAGGCCACTAGGGGGCTGTCATGTGAACTAATCTCAAATCTTTCCATGCTGCTCTCAGCTGAACGATATGTCCATCATCCCGGTTCCTTTGAAAGACCTCGTTGGGGGCGGGGGCTGCAGCTGATGGAACCTGGTTGCTGAGAAGGTGCTGGCTGTTTAGTGTTTCTGTTATCGCTTGATTTCAAGAGCGTAGAAGAACCTGGACCTGCCGTGATCAGAGGTTGGTCCAGTCCAGTGTAGTGAAAGGTTCTGCTCTGTGTGGAGGTGGTGACGTGGGCGCAGATGAAGCTGCAGCTTATTAACGCCGAGCACTTGTTCTAATGAAGAGACAATCTCAGTATCTCTCAGCGCTGCGGGTCAGCTGACACGGCGGCGGCAGCGGCCTCGTGGAGACAGTTGCCGCAGCGACCAACCTACGTCATTCTGTAACGGTTGCCATGGCGAACACGGTCCGCCTGACGTCAAAGCCCCTCGTAAGATGCCTCGGAAACCCCTTGGAACGGTCGCCGTGGATACTGGCGGGGGAGGGGTGGGGTTTAGAGGAAGCGGAAGTGTCAGAGCAGGCGGAAGTGGTACTGCCCTGAATACGCCGAGCACCGAGCGGAGGACGCCTTGATAAACTCTCGCCTTTCAGAGAATAAAATCGGAATCCCGAGCACGCTCTAAATGTGAGTTTATACCCGTATGTTTTCGATTTGAGTCCTGTAGTTTAGACAAGCAGACTTTTATTCGGGTAAAACGGCGGCCACAGCGATGGCCCCATTCCCTGCCTTTGCGGCGGAAGGTGCCCATTGTGGTTTGAAGCTGGGTACGAGCCTTTAGGCCCGGACTGGTTGGCGAAACAGGAATAGAAAAGCCATTTATTCATCAGCAAGGGAGTAACCGCTAACCAGTCTGTTTTCTAACTTCTAATAGAGCAAAAAATGTGAGGTTCCGAACTGAATGATTCCGGTGCCAGGCTCGATGATCAGCGCTCGTGTGGGGAGGGATACGCGGCACCTAAATTGGGCCATTTTGACAGCGTAGCCGCGGAAGTTAGCGGGACACACACACGCACACACACACAGACACACACCTATTAACCGCAGGTGCCGAGAGCTTTCACTGGTAAATAACGGGTTGCGAGGGAACGCGCCCGAGGCGACAACGGGCCTAGAGAAGCGGGCGAGTCCTGTGTAACAGTGTGACCTCAGCCTTCTTTCTGCACTCACTCACACAGAGGCGCTCGACGCCTTCACACAGCGCTGTCATGGCGTAGTGAGCCGACATGGAGGCTCGCACACCCTCGGTGTTCACCCACACAGTTTTCCTCATCGTTATACGGGTATTAATCGAGACTCGGGTTAAATTGGATTAAATATGTTTATTAGCAGACGGTGTTTGTCCTTTCGTGTTGAAAAAGGCGGTTCGGAGTGAAGTGGGTCACGGAGCGTTAGCCGCAGCGGCTAAGACCGCGGTGGACCGGATCGACGGTGATGCAGCCGCTCGGCTCAGCTCAGCTAGGTGGCGGTAATCTCAGCCCCATCCATTTTAAATTCCGCAGGGGAATGCGACAAGGAGGGCGTAGCTGTCGGAAGGCCCCCGCCTGGAAGACCCCTCTGCGGCGAGGACACATTAGCGGAAAACGAAGGGGGAAAAAAATCGTTTCATTGACTCTACGTCAAACTCTACGCCGTCGTTGTCCGTTTTGCGCACAAGTCCCGCGGCCTCAACAAAAGGCGGTCGTCGGTCGATTGGCCGTCGGGGCTGTTGTTAGCGGCGAACGAAGGATATAACGTTGAAGCCACGGATGGTTGCAGATGGCGAGAGAGTCCGATGTGGATCGACGGCCCCGGGCGGCGTGTGTCGAAGCCGCGGTGAAGCTGTAGTTCGTGAACGCGCCTGCTGCTAACGCGTGGAGGCTCCGAGAGAAAGAGTGGCCTCGAGGCAGGAAGAGCGTCCGTCCATGTGAACATGTGTCCGTGTCCACAGCAGGATGGTCGTCTCTCCTGGTTCGTCCATGTGTCCGTGTCCACAGCAGGATGGTCGTTTTCACAGAAAGAGTCCCGTTCGTCAGAGAACATTCGACTCTTTTCAAATGTATTTTTGATGACGTCATAGTCTTTGATAAGCTCTGATTGATGTAACGTTATGAAAACTTAGATTTATGCTGTTCTGTAGGTCCCAACACGCAGATTACAATGACGATGTGCTTTAAAACATATTTTCAGCGGTTCCTGTAACTTTATTGCAGGCAGTGAGTGAGAAAATGTCAAAATAATATGCGAATAAAACCTTACTTTGCGTCTGGGTGATAGCTCTGACATTTTATCTGTACCAATATCTGTATTAAGACATACAGTAAACAATAGAAAATGACCAAGGCTTGTTTCAGTCACATTATAGTAGAACTGGTCTTATGTCTGAGTCTCGTGTTGAAAAAAATGTAAATAAAACACAATAGCACCAACCTTCTCAGTCCTCAAAAATGTACATCAGTAATAGAGGAGTAAAAAGATTTAGTATAAAGTCAGTTATATAAACATAGAAGATACTCGGCCTCTATATTTGAACATTTTATGACGTATTTTGTCTTGACTAAAGTCTAAAAATGAAGAAATAAAATCGGGCCTCGATGTCACAGTCATGGGTTCCACATTTTAGTTCAACTAATGGATATGGACTTCATTGACACATAATTGGTGTCGGGACCCAGTGGTTGAACCACTATGGAGAGAGGGTTGAGTTGTGTGTCCTCCTACTGAATGCCAACAGACAGTTCTGTGAATTCAGTGAAAGGGTCCAAACACGGGGCTGGAACTTTGTTTTCCCTGTAATTATACTTGATTAAAAGTCTTCCTGCACAATGTGAAGTTAATATATTTTACAAGGTTTTATAGGGCTTATTTCTCTATCTTGATTTGGTACGTTAAAGCAGATGTTATAGAAAGATAATGAAATATCCCATATGCCTTATTTAAAGATGATGATGATGTTTCTCCTCCTTGGAACTCAGGCGTCAGGTAAGCACTTGAGGTCACGTGTGCACAGCTGGGTGGTGTTTTTGTCAATTTGGTGAGAGGATGGGCACAGTGTTGGACACGGGAACAAATTAGACCAACATTGGTTAGGGTTAGATTGTACATTTGAGGTTAACATAATGTAATAAAGTTACTAAACAAATTAACACATTTTTATACCAGTTTCAACATTGTGTAGAAAACAGCTATTTGTTGATTGTGTCAAAGAAATAAAACAAATAAATCATTATCTTCTGCTGTAGGCCTCTGTAGGCCTTATTGTGATGAGTGGCTGAAGATGTGGAGAAGACTGTGGCCTACTTAGATGTTCTGATTCATATGGAGAGCACTAAGCCTCAGGGAATGGCATGACTGGAAGTAGACTTTTTTTTTTTCATTCTGGTTTTAAATCTAATTGACATTTAATGTTTTGTTTTTTTCCATACATAATGAACTAATGTTGTGTCTCTGGGGGTGATGATACTCCATGGTATTTGGTGTGAGAGCTCAGATGAATAGATAGAACCCAGATAGAGACAGTGACAGTGAACAGGATCAACACTCAGGACTCTTTGTCTCACTCTAGTGGTCTCTCTTCTCATTTCCTCTTCAGCATCATCTGGGTTTTTTTTTTTTTTTTTTTTTTTTGTCGGCAGGCAGATTTCCCACACACATTTCTGAGAATGTCATTGGCTCATTCCACTCCTGCCTAGATTCACTCGTCCAGATTTATTTGTATAATTACACCTTACAAAGTTTTTTTTCTTTTTAACATTTTTTCTTCTCTCTAATCTGATCGATCCCTGCAACCCAAAAGATGGATAAGAACGACCAGGTGCAGAAAGCCAAGCTGGCAGAGCAGGCGGAGCGCTATGATGACATGGCGGCTGCCATGAAGGCTGTGACGGAGGAGAGTAAGGAGCTCAGCAACGAGGAGCGCAACCTGCTCTCTGTGGCCTACAAGAACGTGGTAAGATTTCTGGAATTCCACCAGCATCATGTAATGGAACTATTATCAAGATGAAGACACTGTTCCTAAGTGTCCTAAGACTCGTTCATTCATGGGGAGTGGGTGGATTTCCAGGGGACGTCACACGTGAGGCTGAGACACATTTTTCTGGGAATTTGGTTTCTTTCCATCATGTCAACTTCAGCTTCTCAGAACCTTTTGTCTCTTGTCAGACAGCAAACGAACTGCACTGCACCTTTGGTCAGAGGGTCTCACAAGTCAAACTGAGGGTCAAGCGCCCTCCGCTGGACAATGTTGGAATTACTAGACGGTTTGATTTTGAAACAGCACTGTGTATAAAGATACACTCTGGTGCTGTTGAACTGCAGTGAACAACAATAACCCTTTAACAAAGTGTTTGAGATGAACTCATTCAAATGAAATCAGTTTTGTCCTAAAGTTCACATTGATTTGCTCCAAACAGTGTTGGTGAAAGGATGAGTTCTTCTGTCCAACGCAACTCAATTGAAATTCAATGTCGTCTCCATTTGAGTGAGTCTAAGAGATGATGTTGTTTTATGGATGGTCAGTCAGGTTGTTGCAGCAGCAGCAGCAGCAGCAGCTCCTTATATCACACCGTACTTTGTTACAATGAAAGGAGGCTGCAGCACAGTTTGAATGTTGCTGTAAGAGTTCTGACATTCGGGATCTTCTCAGGGTGATGTTGTCACCTTTCTTTCTTTCCTTCTTTGGAATCATGTACTGTCAGAGTGTGAGCTCCAGTCTTCATCCTGCTGCACTGCAACACTTATGTATTTTTAAATACAGCAGAGTATTTTTCCTCCTTCTCCTGCAGAATACTGACTGTAACACATCATGACTTACACAGTTTTATTTGATTGACTACAGTTGAAATGAAACACTTCATGTTTTATTTATGTATTTATCAGTGGGTGGATCTGGATAAAACACTGAATCCATGTGAAAACCGTCCATCTGTGGCCACTGTGTCCACATTTAACTTCTTCTGGTCTCCTTTCCTAACCTTAGGTTGGAGCTCGCCGCTCCTCCTGGCGTGTCATCTCCAGTATCGAGCAGAAGACGGAGCCCACGGACAAGAAGCGTGAGATGGCCTGTGATTACCGCATGAAGATCGAGTCCGAACTCCAGGACATCTGCCACGATGTACTGGTACGGAGGGGGCGGGTGGAGCAGGAGCTGGGACATTGAGTGACCACGTCTGTGGTCATCAGACATAAACCTTCAGTTAGTTTACTGTGAGGCATTAAACCTGTTTCAACTGAACGGTCAAGGTCAAAGAAGACACGTCTTTACTGTGTCAGGACTGAGTGTTGGTGTCGCTGGTGCTGCTCAAATGGACCAGTTGAAGTGAAGTGACAGGAGAGAATAATTGAGTCAACACAAAATGGAAGTTATTTCTGGTTGAAAGGCAGGGATTATTGGTGAAATAATCCCAGGATCTGGATGTCCACTCTCAGATTCTAAGGTCAATGTTTTAAAATTCTCAGTTGCTATAATCATTCTTTCATTTTATTTTTTTCCTCCAGAACCTGCTCGACAAATACCTCATTGCCAACGCATCTCAGTCAGAAAGTAAGGTGTTCTACCTCAAAATGAAAGGAGACTACTTCAGATACCTGTCGGAGGTGGCATCTGGAGATTCAAAGAAGGGTCAGTGTCAGAGTCTAGGAATGTTCCTGCCCCTAGTCCAGTCTGGTCACAAGTCATTGAAGTGCTACCCAGTGTGTGATGATGATGTGACACAGTAATCATTGACCAATGAACATTATCTATGTTAATGGTTAACACAGAGTTTTTTATGATGACTGTGGATGTTCCCACCCTGCAGACACGGTGGAAAACTCCCAGCAGGCCTATCAGAACGCCTTTGAAATCAGCAAGAAGGACATGCAGCCGACACACCCCATCCGTCTGGGCCTGGCCCTGAACTTCTCCGTCTTCTACTACGAAATCCTCAACTCTCCAGAGCAGGCCTGCACTCTGGCTAAGCAGGTAAGATCAGAGCAGGAGAGAAGAACCATCAGCTGTTTCTTTCTCTGTGAATTTGGTGACGTTAAGTTAAAACAAATCAAAGTTCCTTTTGCCTACGCTGGTTTGGCTCCCCCTAGTGTTGATAAGACTGTCTAAATACCTCCATGGTCTTCATTTTTCCTCAGGCTTTTGATGAAGCCATCGCTGAGCTGGACACCTTGAACGAGGAGTCGTACAAAGACAGCACGCTGATCATGCAGCTACTAAGGGACAATCTGACTGTGAGTAAAGCCATCTGGGAATGTCTCTTTGACATCAGTGTAGGGTAGAAGAAGCTGGAACAACAAATGTGAAACCACCACATTTGTTGACCTTAGCCCAAATGTCACCGTTGGCCTGCAGGGGGCAGACAATCAGTTTGATGGTGGTGGTGAGGTTCCACAGTAGTCACTGCCTGTCCGTCCGTCCCTCCCTCCCTCCCTCTTGGAGGTGTGTCTCTGTAAATATTTGTCCTCTTTATCTGTGCTGCTCTGAAGCAGCCAAGTGTCCACGCCCTGAGTGGAACAAAGCTCCAACATGTAGAGTTCAGAGAAAGAAGCTTCAACGTTGCATCAATGACTAAATCAACTCAAAGCTCCATGAGAAAATTCCTCCACACTCACTGTGTCTCTTTCCTTCTGCAGCTGTGGACATCGGAAAACCAGGGAGATGAGGCCGAAACCGGCGATGGAGAGAACTAGAGCGCACTTCACTGTTAACCCATCCCTCCTCTCTCTTCCTCTAACTTTTATCTCTTTTCTTCTTCTTCTTCCTCTTCTTTCTTCTCTTCCTCCTATCTTTGTACACATAAACAGCCCATTCATTCCCTCATGCCCCGCCCCCTGACTTCCCTTCTGTATAACCAGCAGCATGAATAGTACCTGTTCCTGTTCTTCACAAACCAAGATTTAAAAAAAAAAAAAAAAACCAGGAAGGAGGAGGAGGAGGAGCAAATGGACCACGACAAACCTGGTCACTCCTGGTTCCCTCCATCCTTCCGCCTCCTCCCCCTCCATTACGGCACTCCAGGGTAGGCCGGCAGACTCCACCCGCTGGCCTCTCTTACCCCCCAGCACGCAGAAAAGGGGAGGAGGAATTATGAAGTACAAAAGAAAAAAAAACAACCTTTTTTTTTTTAAGATAAAGTCCTAGTTTTCAATTTTTCTTCCTTCATTCCTCTCCACTATCTCCCTCATTCTCCTGCTTCCTTCCCAACATTGTCCTCATGCTCCTCTCTCTAGTCAGATAATGAATTTATATAGTTGTCAACTCCTTTTCCACTGGTTTTATTCCACTTTAAACAACAACAAAAAGATTATTAAACTGTCCGTTGATCTCAACCAACACTGTGATGCTCAGTTTTTCCTCCACCCTCGGCAGCAGCAGCAGCAGCAGCTCCTCCTCAGTCCACAGCAGTGCCGTTCTGCTGAGGTTTATACAGAAGGGTTTCTCCTCCGACCAACAGGGTCGTATTGTGACACTGACAATAATAATCCAATAAAAAACCTCCACCTGCGTGTTTTCAGGAGCAGAAACGGTTTCAATGAATTGGAAACATTTCTTGTTGTTCAATGTTGTAAAAACATAAAGAACCTCCATCACCTGTGGGTGGTGCACACGTTTTAACAAACGTCTGTGCTGCTGTCCCTGCATTTCACTTCTCTGACATGTTTTTTTGTTTTTTTTTCTTTTAATGTAAGAAGCAACAGAAACAACACACTTAGAACTTTGTACTGCACAAATCACATCATTTCTATCTGAAAACACCAAGAATCCACTTTTTTTTTTACTTTGCTTTTCTCTTTTTGTCTTCTGTTGCACTGACACGCCAGGAAAACTTTCCAACCTTTGTTGCACTTTTTTTTTTTCTTTTTTAGCCTATTTCCAAACTCAGATGCAGAGGTTGGTCGATTGTCACCTTGTCATCGTTGACATCAGAAAAGTCTCAGTAAACATCTTTATTAAAACCAGGAGGATTTGACTCAACAAAGACTTTTCTTCATCCTCTCAGTGTCACAATAACCTTGTCATGAACCATTTCAACATTCCACTCTGTAGGTGTCTGTGATTTCTTTTCTGTTGCTTGGGTCAAATGATTTCATGCACTAATGTTAAAAAGGTTGAACACCAGTCCACCCCCCCTCCCCCATCCCCCCGTCCTCCCCCATTTCTGTTTCCTCTCTAGCTGAACAAACCACAGTTATTATTCTACGCTTTATAAGGAGAAAAATCCCAACCCCGCCGTAGTGAATGTGGCACCGAGCCTGTCTGTATATCTGGTATCTCAAATCACCTTGTTTTTACTGACCAGTATTCTGCTTAAAATTTTAAAAAGGAAAAAAAAAAAATACCCCTGGGTAAAAAAAAAAAAAAATCTTTTGCTTCTGTGACAGTTTTATTGCTTAGCGCGCACGTGGTTGTGAAAATTTTAGACTTAGCTTAAGGATGCCAATAAAAAATAAAGACCAAAAAAAACCTCAACACCTACCTGCCCACTTCCCCCGCCCTGGTTATTGACGTAATACTAGATTTGTGTATGTCTTTTAAAAAAAAAAAATCAACTCTAGTTTCACCTACATGTAATAAAAACAGGACGAAATGTAAGAGACAATTTAAGATGAAATAAAGGTTTTATCAGTTCTGAATCGGCTTTTGTTCTGACTTTTAATCCACATTTGTGTCTGAAATGAACTCCATCATTGGATGAAATCTACAAAATGGAACATCAGACAATATGTAGGTTTAAAAACGAATCGTGTGGTGGCCACACGGTGGCAGCAGACGTCGAGGAAAGCGCAGGTTAGTTGTTGACACTACTCTGACAATACGAGTGTGGGTCACATGACGGAGACTAAAAAGACCTGAACAAAACGATAAAAAAATCTGATCTGGATGGACTGAGAAGTGCAAGGTTTTACACAACATTTCCTGAATATCTTCAGAAAACGCGCAACAACAGAGCGTTGCCTTGAATATTCACTGGTTGAAAGTATTGGTTCGACAGAGTGGAAAATGGGAAATGGAAGGACCAGGACAGACAAACTGTATGTCTTCATGTGTCTCATCACAGCGTCCTGTGTCTGATTCCAGGAAATTTCCCAAAATCCAGGATTGGGATCAATGGATATTTAGGTAAAACCAACCAGATATGAGGTCATTCTCCAATAATACAGTAGTAATATGACTGTATTTAAATGATAAGGATTCTAATAAAATAACAAAACTCACTACATTAATCAGGCTGTGGATTTAACACTGAGACTGATGTTAAGTTGTTGTAGACCAGGTGAGAATGTTAAAAAATGAGACAATTTACTGTCAGTCTGATGATACCACAGCACCAAACTTCCACGGTTTTCAGTTTTTTCTTTTCTGAGGGTTAGAGGGTTAGGGTTGAATTCTTACATTTTGACTTGTGATATGTTTGTGTTTTTAGCACAAACTGTTCATTTGGCAGCAAATCCCGCTGCTGAACTTTGCCCTTTTAGACATTTCTGGGACTTTGATATTTTGACTCATTCGAAACAATGTTTCATCAGACTAAGAGAATAAGAGAAGAACATTTTTGTTGCCATTTTGACATATGATTTTTGTTCATTTTTAAAATGATAGCCATTAAAAATTTAACTTTTTTTGTTTTTGCATGAATCGTGTGTTTTCAGCCATATTTTGCCAGTTACAAAAATCTTCTTTTTTGCACTTGTCATGTAAACTCTTCTGCATTTCTTACCATAGTATTTAAAGTTTTTGTATAAAAAATGGTTTGTAAATTTTTGTGAGTACATATGCCAAACACATGCATTTTTATTTCTTTTCAATCAATCAATCAACTTCTATTTATATAGCCCACATTTACAAATGAATTTTGTATTTCTTTTGCATTTCATGATAGTCTCAGGTGTATTTGGTTAATTTTAACCTAAACATATTTTATTTTTTGAAGTATAAAGATTTCAGATATAATTTTTTTTGGCAATGTATAGTATAATTTGTCATTTCTGGGAGGATTTCTGGCATTTTTAAAAGATTAGAATTGTTTGTTTGGTGATTTTGAAGATGAAGTTTTATTCAATTTATTATTCTAAGATTTAAGAATTCGTTTCACAATAGTGAGACTCATCTTGCTTGTCTTGGTACTTTTTTTAATTTTGTACATATGACCTTATTGTACTTTACCACTTCACCAAGTCTTTTATAGCTTACATTTTTATCTGTTTATGGGATTAATTTTCAGCATTTCTTTCATGAAAACAAGACTTTTGAGAAAAAGCGAGGAAAATTTATAATTAATTTTTTTTACATTTATTTTGTAAATGATTTATTTGATTAAATGATTTTATTTGATTTTTTTTTTTCAGAAAAAAAGTCTTTTAGTCGTTTTTGGAATTTCTTTTTGAAAATTTCAGATATAAGGTTTCAGAATTTTTATACAAATGATTAAATCTGCATATTTTTTATCAGGTTTTTTTTGCATTTTTTTCAGTATTGTGAGACTATAGTTATAT
The DNA here is from genome assembly GCA_016785265.1 of Paraplagusia blochii. Taxonomy (NCBI): domain Eukaryota; kingdom Metazoa; phylum Chordata; class Actinopteri; order Pleuronectiformes; family Cynoglossidae; genus Paraplagusia; species Paraplagusia blochii. Next base: position 215,896 of record JAFBJS010009875.1, on the reverse strand, counting down.
AATAATTTAAAATTTTCAGATTTGACCAGAAGATTTTTTTTATAAATGGCTTAATAGCACAAGTGTTTTAACTCAATAGTAAACTTTGCAGCATGTTTTCGCATGTTTATTTTTTCAGATTAGATTTCTTGTAATTTATGGACATATTATTCATTTTGCAACATTTTCTGCAGCTTAATCTTGCATTTTGATTGATGTTTGTGATTGGTTTAAGGTTTCAGATTTGACCTTTTCTCTGTTTTTCTTCTGATGGCAGAATGTTTTTTCATCGAAACATTTTTTGCTGGATCGACTGATGAAGTCTGTGAGAGAAGTGAAAAACGTCTCTTCCCAGTATTTCCTGAATACCTTCAGAAAAGGTGTGAAGCGCAGCTGCAATCGAACATTTTCTTTGTTGAATTTTTTTCACCATAACCAAAAAACGTTGGTCCTCGTGGAATATTTGTTGGGGACGTTTTAAGTTCTGACTTTTTCACGATATTGTCACCTTTTCCATCTGTATACTGTATACACTGTATACACGCTACCATATACAGTATGTTCGTTAGCTTGACTGAATGCGACGGTAAGCTGCGTTATTTTATTATGTCAGTAGAGGGCGGTAAACGTCTCCAAAGCCAAGACAGTCGACAGTTGAAGGTCTGGTCGTCGCCAAACACCAGTGTTTTTCAAGAAGAAGAAAACATTGAATTTTCCAGTATTTTTTTCTGTTCTTCAGGAACAAAAAGAAACTTTCACCGGTGAAGGATCGTCGGAGAACAGCAGAGCAGTGAACAGTGAACAGTGAACAGTGAACAGTGACCAGTGACCACAGCAGCCTGTGTTTGTTCCAGCTTTTCTATTCATCCTTCTGTTTTCTGACTTGCGTTGTCATGGTAACAGCAGCTCCTGCAGTTCAATCCTCAGCAGATTGTGTGCACGTTTCAAAGAACACTTCACACAAACAGCCAGGGCGATGCTGCGCCCCCTAACGATGAATGGAAGAGGTGACATTCACTGTGGCTGAATGAACAGAAAGAAGACAAGAAGACAAGAAGACAAGAAGACAAGAAGACAAGAAGACATGAAGACAAGAAGACATGAAGACAAGAAGGCATGAAGACATAAAGACAAGAAGACATGAAGACATAAAGACAAGAAGACATGAAGACTTGAAGACATGAAGCGGTTGCTGGAGCTGCTCCGTCCTGTTTGGAGCAGGATGGACGTCAGCGTTGTTGCACTGGAAACACAGTGTCTGAGGTAGAAGTTTATTAAGTTCAATGATTCTTCAAAGAAGAGGACAGAGTCAGAGTCAGAGATTCATCAGTTCAATGAAACCAGAGACACAAAGATGTGAATTCACTTCTGCTGTTTTTTTATTTTTTATTCCAACAGTTTTTTCTTCACGGTCAAAGTCGAGCAACAAAAACTTAAAAAAAAAAAAAGAATAAAAACAGAAGAGAAGACGAGACACTTTTTTTTTTCAGGCAAATGACAATCAAGTACAAATCCAAGGAGGACACAGAGGCAGGGGGCTGAGAGGAGGTCAGGGGTCAGGGGTCATAACTAAATATTCATCAAGGCCATTCAAGTGAAATAAACACCGAACATCAGCAGAGGAAACACGTAAAAAAGGAGAAAGAACCAAAAGATCTCAGTTCATCTGGATACATTCGCGACGACACCACAGAAAAGTTGCATGATGGGAAGTCTGTCCCACGACATGGTCACAGAAGCAGCAGGGCAACATGAAAATACTGAGTACAAAGTGTAGAAAACATACATGCTTCTGTTTTATATACACAAGTTTATTTCTCTTTTGAAATATAGATTTCATCTTTTTCTCTGTGTAAAATCAGAAAGAGATTAAAGCCATATTCTGCTGGGAGACAGCTGACAGCTTCACCTTCAACACCAACTTTTTTCAACATGAAACATATCGGGCATGCAGTGACCACCGACCACCTGGGACACCTGGGACATCAGCAACCCGCCCTGGAGACCCTCAACACCTGGGGAAGAACATGAACCTGTGAGAAGTTGCTGCTGGAACTTCGGCCATTTGCAAATGTCAGCGACGTGAAGCGACGACACTGAACACACGGGACTTGACAAACATCTGACAACAACCGCAGACTTTCTGGTGTAACGTCAACATGCTGTGACAACCCCGACCTTCAGGGACCTGGATGATCTGGAACATCAAGATCTTTGACAGAAGACAACATCAACAACCAACAGAACCACACACACTCACACTAACAGAGGGATTGAGAAACCAGAAAAACAAAGGGAACAAGTCAGGAATAGGACGAGGACGACCTGGAATGACCTGAGCTGGAGAACAACCACGACTCGGACAACAACGTCGTCGTCCTCCAGAAACAATGGACTGAAAAATGAAAAAAAAAAGGACTTTCCGAGCCCTAAAATTTAGTTTGGGAAATCTGGGATTATCATCAAAATCCTCATCACTGAACTTCACTAGAGCAGCAACATAGGAAGGATGGAATCCTGGAAAGAACCAGCAGAACACAAATAGGATTCATGTCCGGGACCAAACACCAACAGCAACATTTTCATCCTGGAATTCCTGGAAGTGTTTTGGTATAAATGTCAAGAAGCAGCAACATTCCCTGAATGGAAGATCCACACCTGGGAACAGAGGGTGAACCAGCTGAAGGAAACCAAACAGGAACGTTATGACCCGGGAAGAGGACAGTAGGGAATGCATAATCTGGATTAGAGTCTTATTCCCGATGAAAATCCCTCAACAAACTTGATCGTCAATAATCCAGACTTTGGGAAACCGTAGATCAACAAGAAACTCCAGAAAACACAAACACTGATCAACAACCTTCACTGAAGACCTGGAAGCACAACACGGACTGTGGATCACGACCATCCAATGACAGAAGCCCAAACCCAAACCTTGAGACACCAAAAAGACATCTACACTTCCCATCACAGACAACCTGGAGCTTCAAAAGACGGAACCATCAACCGTCAAGACATGTCACCATGTAGAAGACAACATTGTGGCAACGTCAACCGTAACCAGATGTTTCCTGGCTTCATTGACCACATGGAGCAGAGAAGAGAAGAAACAACGGAGCCGGGTCCATCTCAGGTCCAGGGTCCTCGGGTCAGGTGTTACAGGAGGCCAGGTGTTTCAGGTTCAACGTCAATCACGGTCACATGGACGAATGAAAACATCGTAGAGAAGAGGACGTGGTCACATGATCTCAGAGTGAAGAATATGGCTTTAATGAAAACATGAACCTCCTAAATATGACCTCTCTTCAACAAATCAAGTGACGAGGGCGAAACAAAGATATAAAGAAGTCACATGGTCGAAGAAGGTCAGGTGACACGAGGAGACGTGTGACTCTGTGAGTGAAGACGGGAGCAAACGACAACAAGTCCACTGACACTTTTGTCTTTTTTGTTTTTCTGAACCATAACGCAAAGTCTGTTGGGCCTTTGGAGTCACGTGATGAGTCCCATGATGCTTTGCGAGAAGCACATGACAAAGGGAAAGAGTTCAAACATCCTATCGTCTGCTTTTCTGTCGGGCAGAAAACACAGGAGAAACTGTGGGTCGTCTACGACCTCGCCGCTACTACTGAATGAGACCAAACAATGTCCTCACCTTTGACAATTAACCTGTTGGAAGGAAACACACACACAAAACAACTAGTTAGTGTCGCCATTGGTGAAATTGGTTAAACTACCAAGAAAGGGTTAAAAGGTCAAAGAGAAACCAACTCCAACTAAAAATCAACACTGACTCAGAGTCCGTTGTTTGTCTGTCTTCCAGGTCTGTTGGACTAATGTTGGACTTAACTTAGTGCTGGTCACCTGCAGCTTCAGGCAGGTCATGTGACCAGCTCCTGGTACTCACTGTTGGGGTCCACGTTCTCGCACAACTCCGTCTTAGCCTCGCCGTTGGGTCTGCAGCCGGCCTTGTGGGAGAGTCGCGACGTCATGGTGGCGGCGGTGACGACGGCTTTGAAGGAACGTTTCCTCTTCTGAACGTTGAGCTCCGGGTGGAAGATGATGACGTAAACCTTCGGAACGAAGAGCATCCCGAGCGCCACGGAGGCGCTGAGGTTCATGGAGATGGTCAGCGTGGTGGTCTGGATGTAAAGCTGTAGGGGGCGCACAAATGTGATGGACAATGAAAACTATTTCTTAAATTTCCTAAATTTCTGCTGTGATAATGTGGAGATCAGCTCCTTACACTGACCTCTAGGGCATGAATGGAGCTACTGCACTGAAGCTGAGGCTTTTTTTTCTCAACAATATTTAACCTCCATTTCTCGGTGATGACACCTTTTCATCACATGATTTATTTCCCACATCCGTGCAGATAATGTTGCCTTCAGTGTTTCCCGTCTTTTTGACGTGGACGGCCTTTGTAGTCGATTGACTGTTGGACTTATTAGCATCATCAGACTGGTCTCTCAGAACTGATCTATTGGGCAAATGAGGTTCTGGAGTAACGGTCCCTGGGGTCTTACTGCTGCCCCCTGTGGGCGGCTGTGGAGCAACAACATCTGCCTGATGTTCAGGACATTTGGTTGAAATCCTGAGTCTGAGGCGGCGTTCTGCTCCACAGCCAACTGCCTGGGAGCAGCAGCAGCAGCAGCAGCAGCAGCACAGCTGGACGACATCATTAATGTTTTATAGACAGTGAATATTGCACTGTGACCAGAGCTGCAGCCCCAGGAATGGGAAGGAGGGAGATTGTTGTCCTGGGATCAATGGATCAATGAATGAATGAATGAATGAATGGATGAATGAATGAATGAATGAATGAATGAATGGATGAATGAATGAATGAATGAATGGATGAGGAGGTTCAGCCCAGCTGTTCTGTCCTGCTCCCTGTGAAATACTCTAATGTACGGAGGGAGAAGATGAGAACGTGGTCCTAGGAGGAGCAATGAAGTATTTCAAGAGATCTTCAACAAGTCAACGCTACGTCAGTTATTTTGACCCTTATTTGAATTGAAATATGATTAACAACTGTCTGAGTGAAAGTAGATGTAGGTCAGTTGTCAGTATTACAAACTAAATACAATATTTACATCACGCAACCTGCGTCCACTGACCTGGAAATGCAGCAGCAGCAGCAGCAGCAGCAGCAGCAGCAGGTCATGACTCAGTGAGACGTGTCTCACTGAGTCTGTGTTTCTGTGCAGGTCACACACTGGTTTAAAGAATAAGTGGAACATTTTGTTCTGTCCCTGATGGAACGAAGGTTGATGTTCCTGCCGTGTCCTCGTAGAACAGTCAGAGACTGTCCCTGTTTCTCCACAGGACACACACTGTGTCTCTGTGTACACAGCTGGACATCTGTTGTCTCTGCTCACTTTCCGTCTCTTTCCGTCCTTTTTCATCCACTTTTCAACTTCTCTTTTGAATCTACGACAGGATCAGGTCCAACCTTTGATAACGAACCTTGTGCTATAATAAACGGCCACATGGGGGCAGTTTGTTTTTTTTTACACCTGCTGTCTCTACGGGGACGTAGAAGACATGGAGTGAGCGGCTCCTGAACTCAGGTTTGAACCATTCAACCCCTGTTCACCAGTTTTTCAAAACCTGTTGTTTCCTGCGTCGTCCAGCAGGGCGGACACGTCTACAGCCCTGCAGGACGTTTTCTGACTCCAACTTGAAAAATTTGCTGAAATGCACTTTAAAGGTTAAATCTGTCACTTTTCACTGAACAGGATTTTCTGAGCTGAGCTGTGTTCACTGACCTGAGGACGGTTGATGCTGTCGCGAGGACATCGATCTCAGGGACAGAGTCATTTGAAAGAGCAGACCTGTCACTGGGTAGAGCTCTGCTGATGGACTGGTGTGTTTGTTGAGTGTGACATTATTGCGCCGCTGCTCGCACGGCGTGGACAGATGTTGGCGCAGCATAAAATTTAGACCTTGTTGATGGAAACCAAAGCTCTGAGGACCTGGAATTTAAGGACCTGAGAGACCTGAGCGTGACGTGAGGAGAAGACGTTTTTGTCCTGTGCTGTAAATGATCACTGAACTAAACTCAACTCAACTAAGAGAAAGAGAAATAAAAAGCAGCAGTTGATGGACTGAGCTGCTGTGGTCTGGAGCCTCCTGAGGACCCCAACATGGACCCCAACATGACACTGGCCTGGAGACATGATCACAGCGTGGACTCAGATCATGATGAGATGAAGCTGAGTTTGATGGACATTGAATTCAACAAACTGAAGATGAAAAAGTCAGTTTATCGTTTATTCTGTCACGTCTCACCGTCCTTGGACAACGACTCCCATTCACATCTGGTCATGTGACTGGTCACCCTCTGTGAGACCAGAACAACTCAAGTGGAGGGGTCAGTGGTCCAGAGGAGAAGAATGAAAAAATACTGAACTCTTCCACTCTACATGTGTGTATTTTTATCGTTAGCCGTTAAAGATGGTGGTTGTTCACATGCAGCTCAACTGGAGAACATCAAGGTAATGAGCTGGATGGAATCCCAGGAGAGAAGTAGAGCAACCTAGGAGTCTTCTGCTGTGGATCTGTCATCCCATCACAAGTTCTCCACCCAGAACAATCCAAGTGTCTTCACAGAACTCCAGAACTGCAGCCCTGAGGTGACACCAACAACTCACCCTTCACCAACTGACAGTGAGTGTGTGTGAAGGCAACATCCCATGATGCATCACGTTACCATAACAACCCTGCGCTCAGACGATGGACTGATGAGAGGAGCAGTATCAGGGTGTTGAGGAGGTTCTGAGGTGAGGGGTAAAAAAGTAAAAAAGACACAGAGAGGGAGACATGTCCCCTGGAGCAGTCCCACGGTTCTAATCCTGAAGTGCAGAATGACTAAGTACCTACATGTAAAAGCTCTTAGAACTTCATTGAGACGAAGCCTAAGTCATTAAGAAAAGATGAGTTTGTTCAGAAAACTGCTTTGTCAAGGAGGGAAACAAGTATTTCCTCGGTTCCTCCTCAGATTAAAGCCTGGAGAACTATCGACATTCTTCTCATCCAACCCACTTTACTCACCTTTTCCGCAGACTGGGCCGTACCGAAGAAGATGGGAATGAACGCCAACCATACGATGCAGGTGGTGTACATGGTGAAGCCGATGGGCTTGGCTTCGTTAAAGTTCTCAGGGACGCCGCGTGTCTTTATGGCGTAGACAGTACATGTGACCATCAGCAAGATGCTGTAACCCAGCGAGCAGATGATCTGCAGGTCTGTGATGTCGCACTTTAGGACGCCCCGGGCCTGGATGGGGTCCACGGTCTTCTGCTCGTCGTAGTCGATGACAGTGTTGGGTGGATCCACCCCAAACCAGATGAAGACGCCCAGGAGCTGCACTGAGATGAGGGAAGAAGCGATGGCCAGCTGCGAGGTGGGACTGATCAGCTTGGGGGGCGTCACCGACTTCTTCCCCTCCTCAAATATGCGATAAATTCGGTTGGTTTTCGTGAGGAGCGCGGCGTAGCTGATGCACATGCCCAGACCCAGGAAGATCCTCCTGAAGGAGCACACACCTACGTCCGGTTTGGCGATCATGAGGAAGGTGATGATGTAGCACAGGAAAATCCCCGTCAACAGGACGTAACTCAGCTCTCGGCCCGAGGCCCTGACGATGGGGGTGTCGTTGTAGCGAATGAAGGTAGCCATGACGAATATGGTGGCGATGATGCCGAGCATGGCCAGGAAGACCGGTATGACGGCCCAGGGCGAGTGCCACTCCAGGTTGGTGATGGGAATGGGCTGGCAGCCCGTGCGGTTGGCATCGGGTCGCATGTTGTAAGCGCAGAGTTTGCAGGTGAACTCGTTGAGCTGGTACTGGTAGCCATCGCAGGACTCGCAGTGCCAGCAGCACGGCATGCCTTTCACCACCTTCTTCCTCTCGCCGCTCCGACACGGAAGGCTGCAGACGGAGCTGGGAATCTCCCGCTCTCCACCGGGCCACTGCAGGTCCTCCATCTGTGGGACACGAGACGGAAAAATAAAATCATCATCAACAATCACCACGTTGCCTGGTCTGAAAACACAACTCACCAGGTGAGAATAACCACTGGAATAAAGGAGCAAAGATAAACGTGATGCCGTAACCACGGTAACGTCCCACATAATGTCTTCAGATGAGTATAAAGAATGTAGCGTAAGCCTTTGCCCCTCCAAAGGGGGGCAGTGGAAGTAAAACTGTAACTAGTCTGGGACCAACTAGTCAATACACAGACCAGTCCTAGTCCTGAGAAAACCACAACGATTGCACAGGTACAGGAAGTGAGACTAGTAAACTAGTAAGTGAACTAGTCACCGACAACTAGGTGAAAATCTTAGCAGGGATCCTGGAAGTGAAGGGTTAAAGCCTGAAATATTGATCACAGAAAAATAAAAAAGTGATTCAAGACTGAGAATAAGTTCAAACTTCTTTAAAGAGGTTTTCACTGCTCTGGACCTTCAAGACCACGAGACCTTTGGAAACATCTCCTCCTCTTTCTGTCTGTCTGTGGTTTTTTCCTCTTCACAAACATCAAAAACTCTTCAGCATCACAGTCCTCCTCCTCCTCCTCCTCCTCCTCAACATCATCATCATCATCATCATCAGCAGCAGCAGCAGCATCGTCTTCATTCCCCGTCTTTGACAGATAGAAGGTGAAAGTGACCCGACGGCGCCTCTTATCTGACTGTGACTGTGACGGCGGCGGCGGCGGCGGCAGCGGAGGAACGTCTGCCGCTCGTCTTTCATGTGGCTCACAGAGAGACGTCGTCAGCCTCATTAGCGCTAATGAAATCTGACCTTCATCTGTGACACAGACGTGGCTCTGGGCTCAGATGAGGAGGATGATGTGGAGGCTGATGGTCCTGATGAGGCTGCAGCTCCAGGAGTCACACATGCATTCAAATGAAGGGAAGTCAAAAGTGGGGCAGTGAAGGCATCGTGTGGTGCAGACCTGGGCAGAAGAAGACACAGGGTCTGGCTGCGGACCCACCAACACTCACTTACTTCACTTCCAGCGTTTACCCACAAAGAAAGTGTAGAAAAGGATGAAAGGATGAAAGGATTTCATGTCAAACTTCAGTAGCTGTTGTTGTGGACCAGGAGTCCAAATGTCTGCCCACATCTGGTCCACGGGGGAGGGGGCAGTGATGACCTAGAGGTTGAGAAAGTGGACTTGGATCCAGTACCAAACTGCCAGGTTCTAACCCACTGAGCTGCTCTGATCACAGAACTTCCAGCGGACTCTCCAGCCACAGGAAGGAAAAATCTGGATTTTCTGATTCCGGTACAAAAATGGAGAGAGCTCAGAAGAGCACTCGTGACTAGATGTTTCCTCTCTCCTACATCTCATATCTCTGGAAGCTTCCACTCTACATATGTCTGTGTATGAGCTCATGAGGAGCAGACAACTGTTGTTGTGCTGGACACAGATGAAGATGTGACCTGACAACAACTCCACACTCATCTGAAGACCAAGGATCTGGATGATGAACTCTGACAACTGGGACGACCACAGAACCTCAACCTCAAACAACCTACGACAACTGGAACAAAACTGCCGCATGAGCACGGCTGAATGGGCAGCGGTTTGATTCTGTTGAGCTGGCGCCTCCTAGAGGCAGAGCAGTAGAACGCTTGACTTTAAACCCTCAACAGCAAAGTGGGGCTTTGGCCCAGAGTCGGTTCATGTTCCTGTCATGGGTGTGGACCTCCTGGACAAGATCCAGTCCCAGTCAGGGTGGTTGGACTCACCACCTGGAGGAAGGTTGAGGACCTACGGTCCAGAAACAGACAGAGGAACTGGATTTACCTGGTACTAACCCATGGTCCATGGCTCCTATGGAGCCTCTGGTTTATTCTTCGTCTCTAATGTCTGGTTGGTTCAACCTATTCTGTACCTCTGACCTTCAGGCTCAGTCGAACCGTCAAACAGAAACAACAACAAGGACGAGGATGACGTCAGCGTCCCTGGTTCTCCCAGCTTGGCTCCATCAGTGTGGTGACCCCACATATACTGTAGGTTCTGAATCTTTTTCTTTTTCTCCAGCTTTATGTTGTGTAGGCGGCAGTGAAGAAGCTCTGACAGTTTGGTCTGACGGAGGAGAAAAAGAAGGAAGTAGGAGGGAGAAGCTAACAAGCTCACAGATTAACAGCACCCACTGCCATCACACAGAAACCCAGAGTCTGATTAAAGTTATTTGGGAACAGAACGTCTCCCCTCACTGCCGAGGGATTATTGAGCTTCTAACAAAAAAGAAAAGGAGAAAAGAAAGAGAGAGAGACAGAGAGAGACAGAGAGAGAGGAGACGCTGCAGAGTCGGAGGAAAAGTCAGTCAGACACAAACAAAAGCCCAGAAAAAGACGTTTGGACCTGAACGTATTCATCGTCTCTTTCACACCCGCACCCGAAACCGGCGCCTACACATTGACATCACAGTCGGACGACGCTTTTATCGACGGTGTCGTCTGACGGTGGAGCAGAGGTCTGTCAGCCAATGATAAGAGCAAGTGGAGACGGAGAGAAGGAAGGAGGGGTTGGACGCAGGACAAATCTCCTTCATCCTTTAGTGGAGCTTTTATTTGTTTCTTTCATCCAGGAGACAAAGTTTCAGAGTGATCAACCAGGGCTGTCTGAAAAGATCTGAAACCCATCACTTCATCCACCAGAAGAACCAGAAGAAGCTGACAGCTGTGAGCAGAAGGTCAGTGAGTCTGTCAACCTAAAGCTGTGAGTGTGTTGGGCCAAAGAACAACACCAGCCTGAAGTCCAACTGGACCTGGAGCCGCTTCAAACACTGGTGGATCAACCTTCAGTTCTGATGGGTCTGAGTGAAGACCTCAACACGGGCTTCAGTCTGTTGAGAACCTGAGATCACCTGTCCCTAATCTCTCAGATTATATTTGATGATCTTTATTTTATCAGACAGAGGAGAGTTCTAAGACTCAGGGACCTGGTCCTGGTCCTGGTCCTGGTCCTGGTCTCAGGTGAGTTTCTCCACCATCAGCAGCTCAGTCTGCAGTCCCACTCCCACCGTCCAAAGATGGTATGGTATGAACTCAGCAGAAGTCTATTCCTGGTTCTGCTGAAACATCTGACTCCACTACACAGAGAACTTCTCTCCACATCTACCACAGGAACTGATCTCCTACCATAAGAACCAGCTGGAGTGTTGGTCTGGAGACACTCACCTCAGATTCACCACAATGTCATCAGACCTGTGACCTCAGAAGACAACTGTCCACCAGGGAGACACAGAGGACATATACCCACAGACTGCAATCTTCTCCTTTCACCTCATTGGTGGATTGAACTTACGTTGATTTGCAGTGTCTCCGTCCACTGTCCAATCACACGGTAGCCTGGACCAGTCACGTTGCTCAACTGGTACTGGAAAAGGTCGTAGCGCCCAGGAGCATCTCCATTCCGGTTGAACGTCACTGCGGTGCCAGCACTTCCTGTGGAAAATAACCAACCAGAGGGTCAGCCAACCAACCAACCAACCAACCAACCAACCAACCAACTAACCAACTAACTAACCAACCAACCAACCAACCAAAGTAAATGCAGTCAAATCACTAAAAGTCAACAGTAAACATCAAATCATTTCTGTGTTTCTCACCTCTTGTATCTTTAACTAATGAGGACCAGCCACTAATCTTAGTTCTAGGTTATGGTTCCGTAAAGAAGAACCTTGGAAGACTCACCGTTGAAGCTGACGCTGCGGACGTACTTGAGGAGTTTCTTCCCTCCGGCCTGTTCCATCTCAGGACAGATCCCAGAATTCTCGGGACACAAGTCCCTCTGCATGTTGTGCAGCGCGTGGGCCATGGCGTAGACGGCGTCGATGACAAACTGGACCTTTCCTTCCTGCTCGTACTTAGAGTCCAAGCCAATTCGCTCCTTACCTGAGGCAGAGAGAGCAGGAAGTCTGTTAGACACAACAATAACAGACAGACAGACAGGCAGACAGACAGACAGACAGACAGGCAGGCAGATGGACAGACCGGTGCACTTCCTGCTGCTGTCGTCCTTCTTGGACGAGCTCATTAGTTTGCAGTTGAAGTTTTCTTCCCAGTATTCGGCAAACCAAACATTCCTCCGGTTGTTTTCCAGAGTCCGTGAGGTGAAGTAGGCATCGAAGCCTGGAGACAGAACAACAACAACGACGACAACAACAACGACAACAACAACAATCAGTCAACAACAATAGAATGTTTAAAAGACACATTTTTAGTTTTTTGTTGCCAACACAGGTTCATCATCAACAAAGACCCGTGGACGGTCAGTCTGTGTCTATTCCTGCACCTGGTCCACAGAAGACAGGACTGACACTGATGTCTCTGTACCAGGTGAGGGGCAGGAGCCCAGGTTGTTCTGTGATAATGTTCTGATCTTCTATGTGACCTGCTGTGACAATAGAGTTTGTTTTCTATCAGGAGAATCGTGACAAATGTCTGAACATCAGCTCTGACACCAACTCAACCACAGTCTTAGAGTCGACATCCAGACATTTCTCATGAGTCACAGACAACAACAGTGCATTTAGGGAATCAAACTCCCTCCCATTGTGACATTGTGACCTGTGGGGGGCGGTGCCAGGCTCAGTGGACATCAGTGGTAACCTGGCAGTTGATGGATTTGAACCTAGAACCCACAGACTCAGGTCCAGTTCCATAACCACTAGGCCACCACTTCAGGTTCAATGTGTTCTTCAGGTCAAAGACCATATAAAACAGCAGATGCTGGAACTGGACAGTGGACAGTCTGCTGTGGTCTTTGTCCCTGCAACACAGAAGGTTTTTTGGGAGGAGGAGGATTCCGTGAAGAAACCCTGAGAATGGAAACATCTTCAGCGGTAAAAAAAAAAAAAAGGAAGAATCAAAACGAGGAAACTTCAGAGGTGGAGCTCTTAAAGAGCGATGGAGTCACGAGGAAGATGGTGTCATTCCTCAGACAGAGTGAGACCTCTATGATGTTCAATGACAGCTACGTCTCCTCACATCAGTCAGAACAGGAAATGAAGTGGTTTATCTTGACAGGAAGAGGAAGGAGGTGCTCTCCATCATCTGGTCACATGACCTACACTGTACTGCTGTACAACAAGGTCATAATGTCTTCATCACAGACACAGACAGACACAGACAGAGACACAGACAGAGAAAAAGACACAGACACAGACAGACACAGACAGACACAGACAGAGACACAGACACAGTCACAGTCAGAGACAGAGACACAGACAGAGCCACAGACAGAGACACAGACACAGACAGAGCCACAGACAGAGACACAGAGACATAGACAAAGACAGAGACAGAGACAGCGACACAGACAGAGACACAGACAGACACCGTTGAACCATTTCTGTCGTTACGTTAAAGGTAAAGACACAAATATCTTTATATTATTGATGAATTCATCGTTTCTTTAATCACATCTTCAACAAATCTTTTCCAGATTTTTAATCTGTGTCCGTCTGTATTTCCTTCATCCTTCTGCAAACATGTCCTGTCTTTTTGGGAAGCGTCCTAACTGAACTACTGACTTGTCTCTGTCTCCTGTGACGTGGACTCACCACTGATGGACGCTCTCTTAGGTAGAATAGTGACGGCCCCCACTGCTGCGTCCTCCAGCTGCTGGACGGGGCTGTGTTTGGCGCCCCAACTGTCAGAGCCGATCCACAGGAAGTGACCCACCTGATCAGCACGCTTGGTGGCGTTCAGGATCCCCCTAAACTCACACATACAAATATGTAAAAGCATCTACACAGAACAGAACAGAGTCAACGCTAACGCTAACCTACTAAATCACCCAAAAATCAGGCTCTATGTTTGAAGGAAAAAGAAATTCAGAAAATGTCAAGTCCTGATTCTCTCAACTTGAAGTCCAGTTAAAACAGACAGAAGGTCCACTGTCTCCTCTCCTTCTTCTTCTTCTTCTTCTTCTTCTTTGACTGCTACACTAACGTCATCCTTTCCTCCTTGGTTCAGTCAGGGATTGATTTCATTCTTATCGGTTTTAAACATGAACTCCTTTCTGTCTAATCTTTCTGACTTTTATTGTGGCAGAACCGAGAACAAACATGAATTCACTTTTGTCTTCTTCTCTTCTGCAGAACAAAGGAACTTTGTTGAACTCTTTCTTCTTCAACAATCAGAGGCAAAGACGACGACATGTTGGAAAAATGGGATTTTTAACTGAAGGTTGACCTGAGGAGCAGGAGATGATCTTCCTCCCCCTCCTCCTCCTCCTCCTCTGGTCTGGTCCCTTCTTCTTCTTCTTCTTGAGGTGTTCCCACAGTGGATCCTTCTTTTCCATCCCTTCTACCCTGGCTCCAACCACCTCCATGTCATCCATCAATCTTTGTCTCTTTGTCTCCTACCTGGTAGCTCCATCTCTAGGATCATTCTCCTACCAAGGTGTCTCCACTGTCCCTCCTCTGAACATGTCCAAACCATCTCAATCTGTCTCAATCTCGCTTCTTTGTCTCCAAACCTTCCTGTCTTCCTGTGTTGTCCCTCTAATCACTCCGTCCTTGTCTCTCCTCTCAAGACAATCTCAACACTATGAACTAAAAACTAAAATCATCAGGAATCAGAAAATCAGGAAATAACCATGGAACGATGAGGAAATGACTGGACGGCGTGATCCAGAGGGACGAGGTGATCAGGACAAGATACTGAATATGTCCACAAATAAACAGGAAATGAGCTGAAGATGAATGGACTCTAAGTCCAACCTGTGAGTCCAACCTCTAAGTTGTTGAGCAACTGGGAAGCAAACAATATAGAGACTGAACTATAGATCTACAAGGAAAAGATCAGGTTTGACTGAAGACCAACTTCATCATCTTGAGAACCATAACCACACACTGTCAGCTGATGATGAGGGTTAATCTACCAGGACGTCACATGACCACCATGCCTGCTCACCTGATGTCCTCGTCGGATGTGAAGAGGATGACGGCGCGAGCGTGCTGGGTGTCCAACAGCAGACGGATGATCTTGTCAAAGACGGCGGGATTGTTGTCGTGAGGAATCTTCACGGACTGAGCGATACAGATCCCACCTGAGGAGACAGGAAGGACCTGAAGGTCCGGTTCATTTGGCAAAACCTGATGTTGAGATGTTGGACTTTTCACATCCATCCATCCAGTACATATATCTCTGTGTGTGTGTGTGTTTATAGTATTGTTATCATCTGAGCTTTTCATCTCACTCAGCTCTGCATCTTCTCCATTTTCTCATATTCTCCAACTCCAGTCCTCCAACTTCAGACCAGGGTCTTCAGACCTTTGTGAAGGTCAGAGCCCCTTCAAGGACACTCAGTCATAAGAAGACTCACCAAACAATTGGAATTTCACTTTCCTTCTGATCCAGAACCATTTGGACCAGTTTGGTTAAGGTTCTACTCTCCATCTCATCATCTCTAACATTTCCCCTTTGTTCCAACCTTCAGGAAATCAATATGAATGGACTTTGAATTCCAGTTCTGCTAAAACACCATGAATATCAATATGATCCAATATCTTCACCCATTGGTCCATGACTGGACCATAGGGCAGAGATTAGAACGTATGACGTCACATTGATGGGATTGGATAAAGTTGATAAAGTTCAATTAGATTGAGTTCCACTTTGTTCTGTGTTTATTGATGATTGACTGTGGTCCTGGTGACCCAGGAGCTGAGAGAAGGTGAGAAGGTGAATGTGTTTAGAAGACGACTTCCTTGAACCTGTTCCTTTTCACGGCACCAAAGTGTGAGTGAGTCCAGTGGGTGAATGATGAACTTCCTGTCGTGTTCACTTCCTGCTCGCAGCCTTGAAAAAAATGACGCACCAAGACGCGACCTTGTGAGTTTTGACACTTGCAGCCATAACTTCAGCTTTCAGAGGCGCGCACACACACTCACACACACTCACACACACTCACACACTCACACACACACACACACACTCAGAGTGGAAGCAGAGAATGATCACCTGGATCAATATTTGGTCGTAGTAAAACAGATAAATCTGAGTGTTGGCTCTGAGCGAGGAGTCGTTAGTGCGAGGCCGCAGACGATGCCGTGATTTGTGTCTGGTTACGAGGGTGTAACGAGAACAGCGGCAGCCGTCAGCTGTTTAATGGAAGACCAACCAGGGAAGGTCAGAGTCAGAGAGGAAAGGATGGAAACAAATCCTCAGCCGGGCCTTCACGGCTGTCCAGCACCGCGGAGGAGGGACAGTGGGAAATGTTCAACGTCTTCATGACTCATTGGTTTTCATCATCAGAAACAAAGAAGGCAGTGATGGGATTTTTATATGAATACTTATACTCCAAGGAAAAAAGAAACCCGTGAAAGAACAAAAATAAATAAAACAACAAACGTTCCATCTTGGTTCCCATTGAACTTGAGTGTCGTCCAGGTCAAAAGTCTTTGTTTGAATGAGGTTTAGATTAAAATAGTTTTTCATCAGTGAGGAGAAAACAAACTTATCCAGTTTTGCACATTAACCTGCAACAGAAGTTGTTCTTCATTATTTCTTCACGAGAAGAAGAAGATGTTTTTTTCTGCAGCCCAGATGACAGGGTTGAAAAGGTCTTCACTGACGCAGCAGCCAACACTGTACAGTAAATACGAACATAAGGCCGAGTCGTAAAGAGACAGAATGTTGTGTCTAGTGCCCCCTGTCTTCCAGAGAGCCTCATGCTTCACTACCTCTAACAACCTGAACTGTTCCTTTAACCAGAGACTCATTGGTTCCAACGTGGCTGCAACGGCTCAGGGTGGATTTTGGAAACATCTGCCGTCAGCAGCTGGACGCTGCGGTGATCGGATCTGGGGACGAGTTTGCGGAGACATTAACCAGCTGGACATTTGTGTCACGTGACCTGCTGGTGGTTTTATATTCACTAACAGAGCAGCAGCGTCGGTAAAGATGAACAAGGCCGTTAACCATCCTGAGAGACGCCTGCGCTCAGCAGAACCGAGCTGCCAGAACAGAACAGAACAGAAGAGATTCTGCAGGAAAAAAGTGCTGCTGTAATTTCAGCCAATGAAAATTTAACTTTATCTGCGGTTAAATATTTAAACACGGCCCTGACTCTGGGGTTTCTGCTCCCATTTATTATCCGTGCTATGGCCCAGGTTTCCCAGCATGCTCTGGGAATAATGTTCACCTGCACTGAGGACCCACGATGTCATCAGTGCAAATTAGTTTCATACAAATCAACATTTAACAACATTTAACATCTAAGCACTAAATAAAAACTTATTACTGCACATCTTCACAGCTCATTTGTCCCTGATAATTAATACATTATTCATGTTGACAATTACTGACCACAGACTGTCTGTACCTACAGACCTGCCATTGGTCAGTGGACGGAACATTAAAAAGACAAAGGAGTTCATGTCACTGCTGCCATTAATCAACTGAGGTGAGGAGAAAAATTCACTTATGAGCAACTTAACAACCTGGCTATTATTAGCATCTCAGCTAAAGAAGATGATGATGATGATGATGATGATGCTGCTGCACGTTGTATTCCACAGTGTGTTCTAACTACTGTACACACAGAGATGGAGATGGAGATGGAGATGGAGATGGAGAGACCACCAGTAGAAGCTACGGTTTCTACTGGTGTTGGGCTGTGATTGGACGGATCTCACTGCACCATCATACGTGACACGTCTGACTCCTGGAGCTGGAGCTGGAGCTGCTCTGGACAAAAGAGAGTCTGATGGATGGAGATGAAGATGAAGATGAAAGTAGAGGAAACACCAACCACACATCCTCCATCAGTCCTGACATTTTTTTATGTTTGATTTAAAACTTTTAAAGTTATTGAAACGTTGTCGTCGTCTGGAGAAGAAAGAAAGAAAGAAACCAGATCAGCACCTGAGTAAAAAGCCTCTGATGGACTGGTAATCACTTCAGTCTGTTTCTAATCTGAAGATAATGACGGAGGAGACGCTCAGCAGCAGATCCTGCCTCTAATCTGAGTCCATTATTGACCTGAGAGATGAAGATCTGAACGGAGGAGCTGAGAGTCAGCAGAAATATCCTCCAACAACATCACACAACAAACCAATGAATAAACTCCTGCATCATGGACCAGGTACTAGTCTTCATGCACTGGTTTTAATGAAAACTGGTATTTTCTAAATACAGTATAATGGTCCATAACACCTGGTATCAGCTCACAGTGTATTATGAAGCACAGACCTGGTGTGGAAACAACTCCAGGACTGGTGGAAACATCTGCTGCTTCTCTGTCTCTTCACTGACTCTGTTTCCCTGAACAATAAGACACTTTCATGGGTCTCAGACTGAGGACGGTGGGACATGTGCAGTAGGTGAGACATGTGACCAAGGCAACTGTCCTGAGGCAGATGGACGGATGGACAGACAGTATGTGAATGTGTCCATGTCGGTGGATCAGTGGGTCAGTAGTAGACAGACAGGTCCAGAGATTCTGATGCTTCATATTCATCTCCTCCTGTTTCGACCACAGACCTTCAGGACTGAAGCCCAGGCCCAGCCCTGGATATCACGTCCCCTCGGTCTGGAGACGTCAATCTTGCATGAGTTTGATCCAAACCAAACGAGATGTCACGTGATCAGCACAAACAGAATTGATGACAAATCTGGAACTCACTCTTCATCCTCTGCTGCGATTACAGCCTTGAGCTCCAGAGTAAGTCACGCTGGTGTATTTATGGTGTCGTGCAGGGATTTAATGCTCCCAGGGCTGGGAGGAGATGAGGAGAGGAGGAGAGGAGCAGAGGAGGAGAGGAGGAGATGGAGGAGAGGAAGAGAGAAGGAGATGGAGAAGAAGAGGAGCAAAGTGATGAGAGGCAGAAGATAATGAGGTTCAGCTCTGTGACTTCTCTTACTGATTGTTAGCCATAAAAGTTCTATAGAAAAAAACAAAAAAAAGGAAGGACTAAATATTCCTGATGCCTCCACAAGCTCTACATCAACATTGTCCCACTGAGAAGATAGTTGGAGAAAATGTGGGAACCTGTTGGACTGTCCAATAAACATTGATCAGACTGTGGGAGGTTGAACTACAGTTGGACACCTTCTCCTGATGTTCTGGTGTCTTCACATTGAGTCAGCGAGATGATGAATGAGTCCAGTTCTACTCCAGTCCCTGGGGTCAGACTTCCTTCTCATACATGAACTCCAGAGCTCTGAGCTGAGTCTCACCTTTCAGGAGGAGATGAGTTTATTCACTGACTCAGTTTATCCAGAAGACAAATAGAAGGAACGTCCTGGTGGATTCTGTTCTTCTCTCACAGCACCAGTCCCATTTGTAGAGGTAGACCAGCTGAAACCCAGACCAGCACCAAGACTAAACAGAACTGTCAATCAAAGTGTTGGGGGTTGGACCTCAGTGTCAGAGGAACCAGGTCTAATGAACCAGGTCACTGACGGCTGCTGTTGTCCAGTCCTGAGCAGGTTAATGATGCTGTGATGATGGATGGAGGTGATGGAGGTGATGGAGGTGATGGAGGTGATGGAGGTGATCTGCTCAGAACGACCCTGAAGTCTGTTGGGTTTGGCCTCAAAATATGTGAACACCACAGTTGGTTGTCATTAATGGACGGGTTACCCTGTTCTTACCCAGTTACAGCAGCAGGGGGCGCCCTGGGTTAACTCCCACAGCCTTCGTATTTCACTACGTCACATCATATTTACCAGACGTTTTCATCCAAGGTGACTGACGATTGGAGGAACAATCAGGTAACAACAGGTCACAGGTACAAGGACCAGGTGGATGTTAGAAGAAAACTGTGGTTATTACACAGAAAATTCACAATGACTTGCAGGATCACTACTGCCTCCTGTGGCCAGTTGTGTCACTGAGGAAAAGCTAAACCAAATCATTTTAATTCAGTCCCACAGAACACATTTGGAGCCAGTGAAGGAGGGAACAGAACTGTTGGAATACTGGGTCCAACTGTCTGTATGTTGTTGAAGAATCAAAGTGAGGTTGTCTTAGCAGCAGGGGGCGCTCACAGTGGGGTAGGCAGCAGCAGCAGCAGCTTTGCATCAAAAATGTTGGTCCGACTTCTCTGCTCTGGGGGCCTGGACCGTGGGGCCAGTTTGATCTGAGAGTTTCCTCCTCCTCCTGTTTCCTAATTCCACAGCTTCTTGGAGAAGACGCCTCAGGAACCTGCTGCCTTTATTATCTCTGCATCAGCAGGACTGAGAGGAGGAGATGAAGAAAACGCTGCCAGATATTTGCTTTTGGTTGCTTCAGAGTGCTGACGCTGTAACTGTGTGCTGTAGGATCTACCATCACTGCTGCTGCTGCTGCTGCTGCTGCTGCTCAGAAACGGCGTGAAAAAGGAGGAGAAGAAGAAGAAGAAGAAGAAACACCTGCGGCTGCTGTTTCCTTTCAAATTAAAGCAAACAGCTTCACAATGTCAGAATTATTCATGACATCATTCGTCACGTTCAGCTTCTTGATTACCCACAGGACACTTGATCTTCTCAAAGACAGCCAATAGGGGGCACACACTCATAATGCAGATTAAAGAGGGGCTAAAGTCTGGATCCACTCCTGCCGTTCACACCAGGACCAACTGTGAGAATCATTCACACCGTGGTTTCTACACGTAGATCCTACTCATAAAAAGAAAGATTTGGTTTAAACCTTCAGACCAGACCTGGGCAAACTAAGGCCTGCGGGCCAGAAGCTGCACATTGGCCTTTTTTATCTCATGAAAAAACTTGTGCAAATTATTTTATCATTATTGTTCCTTCCAAGAGTCACCAACAGATGCAGTTCAGGGTTTGACCACCAGCTGTAGCTCCTACCTGCTTCTCTGGAGAGCTGCGTGAAGGCGTCCACTCCCTTCTCGCCGTAGCTTCCCTCCGATGCCACCGTGGAGACGTAGGTCCAGCCCAAAGCTTTGACAACGTCCACCATGGCCTGAGCCTGGAAACTGTCAGGAGGAACCACGCGGGAAAAGAAGTCGTAGCGGCGGTCGTCACTCAGCTCCGGTGCCGTGGAGGCGTAGCTGATCTGAGGGATCTGGAGACAGAGGGAAGTTGGAAGAGTTAGGAGGTCGTGATGGGAAGACCACGAGGTTGTTGAGTCAATGAAACTGAGTCCACTGTCCGTCGGAGACAACGGCCGAGATCAAATGTTTGGACGCTTTGCGTTCACGTGAAAAACTTCAGAGTCTGAATCGTTTTCAGGAGGAAACATCTGAGGTTTCACAGACGTTCTGAGATCATGCAGCACAAAGAGAATCTCTGATCAGAGTCATGGAGCGATGTGAGAAGGACGACACAGACACACACTCACACACTCAGAGCTCTGCTTCAGTCTTCATCAGAGTCATTTAACTCAGACTCAGGTTGGATCCTTGTTTGTTGTGATGCTGTGACAGTCCAGAGAGGGACGTCACTGAGACGCAGGGACGAATCCCCTCAACTCCAACTCTCCTTCAACAAACACAGACACAGGTCAGCAGCGTTTGACCTTCGACCCGTTCCCCTGCGGCAGTGATCGCTTTCAGAAACGCCCGGGGAACAAAGGGATTCGCTGTTTGCTCAACACACCAGAGCCGACAGAGTTAGGACGCAAACGTGCGATCCTCTGATAACAAGCTCAATCCTCTTACTACCAGTCCCCAGGCTGCACACACACACACACACACACACACACACACACGTGTAATTATGTCTGCTTCAAACGGAAAACGGAGAAGTTTCTTTTTGTAAACAGGAACAGTCAATTGTTTATATATGTGTGTGTGTGTGTGTGTGTGTGTGTGTGTGTGTGTACCGTATATTTAACAAGGGTTTAAATCCAAGGCTTTAAAAAAGTGTTTTTCTGTCAGACTGTTACTGCCTGCTGTTACTGTCTGCTCTGGCAGGTGGCGCCATCAACAAACACTGTCATTGTCAGGGATGAAAAGTATCATGTGATCATGTGGTGAGTGAAGGGACCAGCGTTTGGACCATGGTGTCAGTCATCATCATCATCATCATCATAAAAACATCACATATTCATGTCTCATCACTTAATCAATATGAAACACAGACTTTTTTAATTTCCCAAAGGGAATAATATTAATCTTCCATCTAACTATTGGTCTAAACCTGTCACCTGTTCCACCCATTTATCTGTCCTCAGATTTCAAATATCACACATTTACATATATATATGTATATATATATACATATATATATGCACTGTATACTGTATGTATGTGTGTGCATATAGTACATATATATGTATATATAGAGTATAAATATTTATATTTGTACATATATACTGTATATAAATGACATGATTTTGACACGTGTGGGTTTGGACGTCTTCCCAGGACTGAACCAGTTTTTGCTCCAGTCTAAAACAGTCAGGAAGGAAGACAAGACAAGACAAGACAAGACAAGAGAAGACAAGACAAGAGAAGACAAGACACCACTGCAGGAATTAAAGGAAAAAAAAATTGTGAACGTTTCTTAAGACCTTGTTTGTGCAGAAACCTTCTCACGATCCTAAAGCTCTCGTAAATGTATTAACAACGTTTAAACTTCTGAAGCTCCAACAAAAGGACTGAGCTCAGAGAAGAGTCTCTAAAATCATAAAAACATCCATCAGGCCTGAAAGGCTGGGGGTGAGGTGGAGGGAGGTGGAGGGGGGTGGAGGGAGGTGGAGGGAGGTGGAGGGAGGTGGAGGGAGGTGGAGGGAGGTGGAGGGAGGGAGAATAAAATGACAGAAGGATCAGTTTTTCTGTCAAAAAAAATCCCATGAGATTTTCATCCCATTGAAGCTTCTGTGGTTCGTCCTTGAAGAGCAGCAGCAGCAGCAGCAGCAGCAGCAGCAGCAGCAGCAGCAGCAGCAGCAGCAGCAGCAGCAGCAGCAGCAGCTAACCCACTCTGGCTGCATCAAACACACACACAGACACACACAGACACACACACACAGACCAGTGACTGTCAGCATCATCTTATTGCTTGCTCTCAGACAAACGTGTCTGCATCAGTTCAGAGAAGAAGTCCAAGACTGAAGCAGATGCGTCCTGACGGCTCATTACCGCTGATCTGTCCCCGCCAGAAGAGACACCGCGTGACACAATGTTGAGGCGTCACAAATGTCCAAATGTTTCGTCTCCATGAAAAGATTAAAACTTTGAAAATGCAGCTGGAAACATCGAACAAAAGGAAAATCTCTGAAAACACTGTCCACGTCATGAGTCTTAAAGACGTCCAGAAAATCCAGAAAATCCGTCCTGCCGTACAAATAACTGCAACCAGAACTAATCGGGTGACAACACTGGGGAAGACAAAAGTCCTCCCCAGGACCAGAGCAGGAGAACCTGGTCCACAGCAGAGGTAGTTCCTGAAGGGCCCATGAACCTCAAGTTAAGACACTTTTTACAGTGTCTTTCTTTTCTCTGTCTCTCCTCCATCTTCTCTATGTCCTCTCTGTTTTAGGACACAGGTCTGAAACTGGTTCCACATAGAGAATCATGTTCAGAGTAAATCTAATGAGTCTCAACTGTGATAATCACATTTATCTTGGACATACAGAGGAGATCAACTCCTCCCAATGCTGCCTCCTGTGGTCAGTTTGTGAATTGGTGAAACTAGAGGTGAAAGTAATAAACAATGATGGGATAGAACATTGACTCCTGCTGTGCTGAGTTCCCTGCTCTAACACTTTAGAACAGATCTTCAGGCTTCTTCCTCTTCTTCCTCTTCTTCCTCTTCTTCCTCTTCTTCTTCTTCTTCTTCTTCTTCTTCTTCTTCCTCTTCTTCTTCTTCTTCTTCTTCTTCTTCTTCTTCTTCTTCTTCTTCTTCTTCTTCTTCTTCTGCTTCTTCTTCTTCTGCTTCTTCTTCTTCTTCTTCTTCTTCTTCTTCTTCTTCTTCTTCTTCTTCTTCATCTGCTTCTTCTTCTTCTTCTTCTTCTTCTTCTTCTTCTTCTTCTTCCTCTTCTTCTTCTTCTTCTTCTT